>JAYGXS010000010.1:3244562-3270052 GCA_036362985.1 Ligula intestinalis | reverse complement strand
CTGCTGCTAAGGTCTGCTGCATTTTAGGAAAAAAATGTGTGCGTTTAAGTCAACTCTCTGTTCTCTCATTTCTGGGCATCACAGAGGAAAGGATGTGGGCTGTTTACTTCGTTAAAGTAGCCTTCTATTGTTGGAGAAGGCGGGAGTGAGTCGCTTGCGATAAAACAAGTCAATTGACACGTTGTTAAAGTGCCGAAAGTGGTCGGTGTCGGCAGCAGAATGCTCCCCAAATCGCAGGCCATGCAGGCGGAGTAAACTGGGGAACAGCTTTACTGCGGGAAAGTGAACTGTACAAAGGAGGCTGTACGTCACGCGCCAGTTGCTAGCCGTGTCCGTGAAGTTGTGAGGCCTTGACTGTGGGATGAATGCTCTGTCCTCTGCAGCCAATCAAAGGAAGGTTCGTGCGTAGGTGTTGCGAGTTGACAGTTGGCCTGTGAAAGGACACAAGTACTCAACGTACGAGGATTGGCGAACGAAGCCAGCATAAGTCAGCACAAGAGCGCCGTTTATGAACCAAGCCACTGACCTTTTAATCCAATACTAGTTGTCAAACCTTTGCCTAGAATGAGTTGATTAACACGCGGGAAGTGGGCGGATGAACACCGTTTTCAGCTAATCCAAAATTAAGTTAAGTTTCCAACTAGGCAGGACGCCTATCATTAACAGCGGCGGCGAATTTTCAGTACCTAATGGCGTTTGTAGCTCAACGGGGAGAGCATTGGCTTCACGTCAAGGCCTTTTCAACTGTGTGGGTTCAAATCCTGCCGAACGCCGCGAGTGTTTTCATTATTAGGTCAACTTAAGTTAAAATATCCTAGAGAGCCGTTCAGCGTAAATGGTTATCGGTGAAACCGGTGCATGCGTCAACGGCATGAAAAATCGACTCTGATCCTTCGAACTGTCTTGTCGAGCGCTCCTCTATAACTCAAGAGACTTTTAATCATTTGTAGCCACCTCACACTACGCGAGCCGGGGAAGGGGCATAATTCAAATCAGAATTCAATAACAGACGCTAGTTTCGGGAACGGGATTCTCGGCTTCAACGCCAGCAAACGTTTGTCTTCACAGTTCTCAGATATGGCACAAATACAATCAAAGCACTTACGCTGAAGAAGCCGAGAGATTCGCTCACACGCGAAGGCCCAAGCACACAGTAACAACTAGGCGGAATGACTGAGGACTCCGCTATACCTTAAAATTTATCGAGACTGAGAGATTCGAAAACTGTGTGCGGCAACAGCAGGTTCCCCAAAACCACAAGTCAGAGAAGGCGTTATAAATAAGAACAGCTTTACTGCGGGGAAATGAACTGTTTAAAGGTTGCTGCGTCACGCGCCAGTTCCCAGGTATGTCGGTGAAGTTGGGTCTGGCCTTGACTGCGCGATGAATGCTCTGTCGTATGCAACCAATCAAATGAGGCGGGAGTATTGATTAGCATAGAGCGTGGCCCCGCAGCGAGTTGACAGCAAGCGTGTAAAAAACCAAGAGTGCGCGCAGCGTGCAAGGCTTGGCGAACCAAGACAGGATGAGCCAGGGCTGAGTGCGCGTCACCCCACAAAAGTAGACATATGCATCATGGATTCTCCCTCTGCCGTAGGCAACCTAACAAGTGGAGCACTAAATGGAATGGTTAGGTGTAAGGGAGGCTGTTAAATAGGACTACTTAAATGGGGTTGCCCTGTTGTTTAGCATGCAATCTGATCGCAGGATATTTCAATCACCCCAGACCCAAGTGGTGCGTCCCACCCGAACCCCGTACTCGCGACAATTATGGTCAAAGTCAAACAACCTAACTCCATTGAGCCACGAGCTCTTTGTTTTGCCGATTGAGGTAGGGGGGATATTGACACTCGTTGATGAACGTTCTCTGACCACTAACAGGACTCATCTGCCCCGCTCTGCCTTGGGCCTCAGTCGTAGCAGCTGGTAGTATAGGCAGATAGCATTGCTGGCAAAGAAAAATGGAAACTGCAGTGACCGTTTCTGGCTTATTAGCCGTCATCAGCCAGGCACCCCTGGGGATTAATGGCCATCAACTTGAAGGAGTAGATAGCTTTAAATACCTCGGGGCGAGGCTGCTACCGAATGGGCAAAGCAAGGACGACATTGTCTCCCGTATCGATGCTGCTCGCTGGGTTTTCTCAATCCTTCGAAAGCGCCAGTGGATCCGACGTGACATCTCCATCGCCACGAAGATTCATGTATACCGTGCATCCATCCGGTCAGTCTTCCTCAATGGATGTGAATGCTGGGCTGTGCGCGCTGAAGATGAGTGAAGACTGGAGGTCTTTGACCACCAGTGCCTGAGGACGATCCTGCGAGTTAAGTATAGCGACTTCGTCTCAAATGAGACAGTCCACATTCGCTGCGATCGTATCACGAGGATATCTCAGGCCATTCAAGAAAGGCGACTGAGGTGGTTTGGACACGTTCTCCGTCTACCGCCCCACGAGCTTACCTATGCTGCCCTCGACCCGGCACCGCAGCCCACCTGGAAACGTCGAAGAGGAGGGCAACTGAAGACTTTGCTAGACACCGTCCGTCAATACCTGGAAGCAGTTCTTGGACCTTCTATCATCGGCCTCCGTCGCGGGAGGAGAGACTGGGTGGAGCTTTCCAGATCCGCTGCCGCCAATCGCCACGCATGGAGAGATACCGTTCGTGACATCATTAAGGCCGGCTAGATCAGGCATGATCACAGCCGTACCAAGTACAAGTAAGTACAGTCATACCGTTTCTGGCTTATTAGCCGTCATCAGCTAGCCAGTCATACCCAGCCTCACATGGTGCACTTCTCGATGCTCGAACTCTCGGCCTTTTTTTCAGAGTCTAATGCCCTAACCGTTTATGAGATGTTCCACTGTGCACGTGCTTGGCACTGTCGCACTTCGTATACTTCTTTTCTATCCACTTTCTTTGTTCTTGATTTAGACTGCCTACCATTGAACACAAACAATTAATAGACAACTGCCACTAAACAAGTCAACAAGTAGTTAAACAACTTTAAGCCTACGTTTGCTTCCCCTTACCGCCTGCACACTCCTCTCGCACTGCCCTAAACCGACCGCGTGATAGATGCGCTGGACCATCACTGGGGCCATATCTCAGGCCGCCAACAGCTAGGTGTTGGCCTTCAGGTGGTTGTGGAGGGAGAGAATGAGGTCGACTCTCAGTGCATTTATTTCTTCACTATAATCAATCTGATGCGTTTGAAGTTAGCGGCTTAGAGGGTTGCCAGCTGACGGGATCAATTGGACACCGTAGTCGGTCCACTGTGTCTTGTTGCGTGGAGTGGCTGTCTGCAGGCTGAGAGTCAGACTCCACGGCGCCTTTCTAATGTGGCCTTCATGGGGCTCCCTGTCGGGAGTCTTCCTAGCGAAACGTGCTGTTGGTACGCGTGTTGTTGAGTGTTGGTCGCGCCAGCCGTCTGCGCCCTCCCTCATCTTTGGCCTTCTTGACTTTGTCTTGCAAGCCGGGTCTCGGCGTGGGAGGGGTGAGAGAGTGTGGGGTAGATTCTCCGCGAGTCTACTTTCGCCGTATATATCTCGCGGGGGTCACGGCGTTGTTTCAACTCGCTGAAGATTGTAGTGGATAGTCGAAATCGACGGTCGAACTGTTGGGGCCATATCAGGGTTGCGCGCCGATCAGCAATGTTGAACGCTTAGGGACGGCTTTGGCCGCGCCAGTCACCTGCGCCCGATCTCGCTTCTGGTTCTCTTGACCCTGTCTTGACACCGGGCCCAGGTGGATAATGGAGGAGAGAGAGTGTGTGGTAGATGCTGCGAAAGTCTATCATCCTTTTCAACTGATTAACGTGCAAGTCACCGTCCATGCACTACCCTGTTATACGGTGGACATCTTCGAAATCGACGGTCGAACTGTCTCAGGGCAGTGTGCACCGTTTGTAGTATCGAAGCTTCAAGCGCGAGTTCAAAGGCCGCTAGGATTATAAATCAACTAGAGCTTCATGCCAGTTTTTAAACGAAAGGCCCACTCTTTATAGTGGGTCATTAGAAGAATATGTAAATTGCTACCGAATATATACCAGAGTGCATGCAGGTTTTTATGCATTTTTTATAAAAACATTGAAAATAAATCAAATACCATGTTGCTTCAATGGCCATTTCAACGGGTGTTTTCTTCACTCGGCTAATAAAAACACTTAAGAAAGCCCTGAGGGAAATATTTTGGGATTATAGCGTACTCTAATCAATGTTAACACCTAGCCTCAGTAGTCCGTTCTTGTGGAGGGCACCCTCCAGCATTTTGGTCAGTATTTCGGTAATCCTTCGTTTCAGTAATACATTTACAAGTTCCCACAGGTAAACGGTTAATTTAGGTTCCAGTACAGCACACGAAACCCCGCCCTTCCGTGATACGGGACTAGTGGCAATACACGTTAAATGGGTGGGTCATATCACGAGAAAGATAAAAAATAATTTAAAAAACTCGAATGAAATAATCCGAGTAATTATTAAATTTATTTTAAAAAACCGAATATTTGCGCACGATACTTAAAATTACCAATTGCAAACAATAATTGACCCCATCTTTCCGTGTTCTTGTTCAAGCAAACCGGACCTTGCGCTGTTTTAAACACTATATTAGCCTTTCATCCCCCCCTTATATCTTAATGCGCAGGTTTCACAATTCGCTATCTTTTATCTTTTCTCGAAAGTGTGTTTAGATTTCTGAAATTATTAGAGATAGCTAAAGAAAAACTGCACTGTTCATGTGGGATTTTTTCTCAGTGGGTACTGTTATGAAGTGAGTAAACTGACTACACGTGGGAGCCGTACAAATTTTCCCTTTCAACTCAACAACTGGTCTCTATTCATTGAGCAAAATACACAATTAAAACTCGCTGAATATTGGCAAGCTTAAGCCCCTCAAAAAGTGTTCAAAGTAGTATTGAGTTGTTTTAATGAGCATATTCTTTCGAGACAATACTTATATTGAACGTGCCAAAGATTCGAGTTTAAGAAAATTTGCAAATTCACATCAGGCATGCCTGTGAAACCATCTGTTGTTTCTGAGCTTCCTGAAATACGCAGTATGACGATCTGGCACCTGTTTGGTATAGAACGACACTTTTGAAAACTACAGGTAGTGTAGGGCCTCAAACTTGCATCTGTGCGCACTGGGTTGTGACTGAACTGGGCAAGGTTGATTTGATTTTCTGGCGGGAAAAGGCCTTTTTTAAGATCGCCCATCAAAATGTCGAGCAATGACTAAAAACATCTAATTGTCCAAAAAATCCTGAGCTTGCTTACTGACTTTTGTGTCAGAGTAGGGGGTTTTCGGTCGGGCGTGCGAATATAGCCCCCCATCACCCCGTCAACCACTAATCTTTTTTAAAATTTAGCAAAAGTCTTCGATTGTGTTTTTTTCGGGGCAGAGGGGGATTCATGGTAGATGAGCGTGAGATACCTACCGCTAAGGAAACCCGCCCCCCTCCCCACCACAAGTCGATTCCTGCGCAAGGCATAATCACACAACTTTCTAGGAACACACCCCGGATCTGGTCGCTCGTGACGAACAAGCGTTGAGGAGAAGTAATCGGTGGTATTTTCAGCCAGATCAGAGGGATTCAATTGACCCAATTGTGAAAAATGCATGGCCTCGGTGCAATTGGAACCCACACAGAGCTCAATGTTAGAGCGTTGACTGTACAAAAGCCTTTCCCTGCTGCGTGGATTCGAATCCCAAGTGGGCACCAACGTGTTCACAATTGGGTCAGGTGAATTATTAAACCCTGCCAAAACTCTCCTAACAAATACGTGAGCCTACTAGTCATTCTGGTGTATTGTAGAACGATTGCTTTGGAAATCCTGCCTGGGCAGTCAGCTTACTGCGTCCCTATTGGCGGATTCCACACGTGAAGTAAGCTGGGCGTGTGCTAGATCCTTGGCTGCTGTGCGTGGGTTCGACTGCCACCGAGGCCACCACAAATTTCTCTCAATTGGGTCAACTGAATTCTTCAAATTTATCAAACCTTCCTAATAACTGAAATTACAGTACTTTTAGCACATAGCGGGGTTCCTCGGAAGTTGGTTGCGTGGAAAAACTTCTTGCGTATACAGCGTATGCTTATAGCATAGGTTGTTCAAAAAAAATCAAGAACCACTCATATCGGAACGCTTTTACGAATTAATAGCAGAGCTCAGGCGGGTTTCGACGTGAGACGAAATCAAACTGAGGGCGCAAAAATTGACTAGAACAGGCAGGCATATCCGGAACGATGGCACTATCAGTTGACTGTCCTCCCCCCATAACAGTTGATTGGTCCCCGCGTCCTATAACTGTTGCTTGTCTTTCGTGTACGCTTTTTTATTTCTGACGATGGACTTCCACAAGAGCCCGAAAGCTCAGAAGAATAAAATTACGATTCCGGTGATGGCAATGCTTTCTACTTCTCTGCCTACGCACATACTTGGGATGCAAACATTTGCCTCAATTCGAGTAGAACAGTTTTTGGGGACGCAGAACGTAAGCCCACATTGAGTTGGAGGCGATGCAAGGTAATAAACAACGCACTTTTCAAGTAAAAACGTACCCACTGGCAGTGGCGTCATTTTGCAGCCTAGAACGCGGAGTACTAAAACCGACAAAAAAGCACTTCCGAACACGCCATCACATTCCTAAGACGTAGGGCATAAGCGTGAATATTCCAGAAACATACCGCCAAATGCAAAACCCCGCAACTTTCGTTTGTACGCAGAGGGTTTTTTCCGTGAAGTACGCTCAAGGAACAAGCACTTTAGTGATGCAATGACAGTGCGTTGACCATGTGAGAAATATTTTACTTTGTATCAAGCCACTATGTTATGCAGAGTTCAGAAGACACAACGGTCTGGAAATGAATATTATCGAAGAAAAGTCGACTGGGTACGGGAATATGGATCCCAAAAACACGTAAAGTGGATTTGTGCTAAATTTAAAAATAATGATTACTGTCTGGTCTCGGAAAATTCAGAGCAAGGCTGTCTCGGGGGAAGCGGGCTTATATTCGCATACCTAACCGAAAACCCCCTACTCTGACACAAATGGCAGTAAGCAGGCTCATAATGTTTTGTCCAATCAGATTTTGTTAATTATTAGTGGGTATCTTGATAAGCAATCTTAAAAAGGCTATTTCCCGCCAGGAAATCAAATCCACCTGGCTCAGTTCAGTCACAACCCAATGCGAACAGGGACAATTTTGAATCGTGATACTGCTTATAGCTTTCAAAATCGTCGATCACTATCAAACAAGTACCGCATCGTCATACTGTGTCTTTAAGAAAGCTCAGAAACAATAGCAGGTTGCAGGTTACAAATTTTGCGAATAAAGCCAATGCGACTTTTCGATATGAGTTTTTTTGAAAGAATATGCACATTTAAACAACTCAACACTGCCTTAAATACTGTTTTCATCATCCCCAGAAGAGAAAGACGAAGATAAGGTAATTTCTGAGGTAAACTTTTAATTGTGCTGACGTTTCAAAAACATTATCGCGTTCCTCGTCAGAGCGTAATGCGTATTCTGCTGCTGCTGTCGAGTGTGTCTAACTGGTAGCCGGAACTGACGCCCGCGTGGCGATGGATGATGGCTGTTTGAATTGTTCGCACCCTCGCGGGTGTCTCCATGAGGTGTGTCAAGTCGTTTTTGTGCGTCCTGAACGTTTCCACCTTTTTTCGCTCGCGGCTGCCGGCCTTGCGTATCTTCCTTTGCCCGACCTAAGCAGGCGTTAGCCTTGCGCGGAGCGCTTTGTAGGCGGGATGAAGTTGTGTTGTGTTGAGTGTGACAATCGAGGACCAAATGTATAGCTGCAATCTGGCTATCCTGTCATTGGCTCGGCCTATTACCCTTGTTTCCTCAAAGGGGAACGCTTGATTCTTCTGCTGTACGTGGTCATAGACCACGGGCAGTTTATCCTGGCGGTTGGTTGCGAGCTGATGTTTATGCAACCTTGTGCCAAGGTGTCTGCTCGTTTCACTGACATACCTTCCATCGCAGTTTTGGCATGGTATGCTGTAGACCACTGCTGATTGTTCTGTCAATGTTAGTAGGTCTTTGGGCCTCACGATCTGCTGTTTGATGGATAACTCTGGCCTATGAACCACACTGATCCCAAATGGCTTCAGGATTCCTGCTCTCTCTTGCAGTGCTAACCATCAGGATGCCGGCTTTTAAACAAGCTTCATTCCGGCCACCTTCAAAAACGACCCAATAAAATGACAACTTAGTAGTATGTAATTCTCTAATGATCTCGGATGCGCTCACCGCCTGAAATGTATTTTGTAGAAAATATCAATCAAAAATACTTTCTTATATCTATTTTATTAAGAGAGGGGGTTGACAGTTAACTCAATTGTGTAAAATTCGCGGGCTCTTCACGCATGCAGATAGAATGCCATCTGAATGGGTATTTCGCCATCCGAAAAGCTTATAATTTCTAACTGTTTTAAGATCTTGATGCATGTCCCTTTTTAACCCTAATGTTTAAAGTAGACAGCACTAGCTGTCAAATTAGTACACAAAGGAGCATATTTTTATGCACGTGCTCTGTAAAATAGGTGTGCATTTCTAAGGGCCACCTGGAAGCCGGCGCTCTGACATGACTGAAGTGCCTTGGAAATTAACAACGCTTGGTGCAGTATTACGATCTCGCTGAAGTAATCCTTCCTGATCAAAGATCAAGTTCAAAACTTCGGCTAGTGATTCATAAGATTGGTTGGTCATTTCCGGTGCAATTATATCGCCACTTGGCTAAAATACCTTGTCTATTCTGGCAATACTATTTGCCTATACTACTAGCTGTTAAGGCTGTCAGGGCCGCATTAAAGGATTATGGTGTACAGAAGCCGGTGTTGTGACCCGCAGTTAAGCGATATTTTCTGTGCGAAATCGATGTAGGGGACTTTAGTCAACTAAGCATAGTCGTTTTCAAACGGGTGGAAGCCAAAAATGTGCGTTCCAGTTTGACATAATATTGATTCCAGGCTTCAGGTCGCCAACAGTTTGTGTCGCAGGTTTTCACAGTTCCTTTACAGCCCATAATTAATTGACTACAACGGTACGGTCACGTTTCTATCTCCTTTGAACCCTCGAAAATGCATGTTTACTACGTTTGGAAAAGCTGACCATCGTAGATTTTATCCTTAAAAAATATTTACAATGCGACTCAGAATTCGTGCAACATGCCAACATTTTGCAAAAGATTGATACGCCAATCGGCATTGAGTAAGGTTGTAATCTTGCTTATCCTGTAGTGTATTCTCAAGTCATTTCATTCCTGACTTTTTAGCGAACTTCTTTCCGACCGCTTACGAAACGTTTGTTCTGTAAAAAAGTAGCTTCTTAAGTAGTATGCATTTTTATCATTGGTTTTGACTGTCTTTATAAATTTAAATATGTTTTATGGTAAAGATACATGAAAAAATTATTTTTTGTACTCCTTTGGTAGCAAATTACGCCTTCTTCAAATTTTATGCTTATGGGCAGGTTATCTTTTGGTTTCAAAAAAAGTTTCCATGTTGCCCAATAATTTTTAAACAAACTGACTACTACACTTGTATTCAAAGTTTACAAGCCCTTTTTACATCCTGTTTAAGGAAAACAATGTTTTTTGCCTAAGGCTCATAAAATATAGTAACAGATGTGAAACATGCTGCATACATTATAGGCAACATTAATAAATTGAAGGATGTGATATATGATGGATGAAGTTCTCAAAATCGTAAAAAAGCGCATCATAGAAGCTTTTTAAACTGAAAACAACCTCTCTTTGAGTGTAAAGTTTAATTTTCTATCAAACGAGTGCAAGAAAGAATTATTTCATGCATGTTTTCCATAAAATATATTTGTATTTATAAAGGTAGTCAAAATCAATGACAAAAATGCGTACTCAATAATTAGCCATTTATTACAGTACATGCTTTTTGTTAGTGATTAGAATGAAGCTCGTTAAAAAGCCGACATCCTATCTTGACTGAAATCACTTAAGAATAGTCAACACGATAATCATTATTACAAGCTTAATCAATGCCGATTAGTGAGTGCGTATCAATCTTTCGCAAATGTCGGCATTTTGCACGGATTCAGGGCCGTACAGTATAACTTTTTGAAAAAGAATCTTGTTATTCTTCATGAGAACTTATGAGCTACTGTATTTTCCTAAAGCCGAACATGTCCGCCTTTTCAGGCGTGCAGTTCAAAAAAGTACAGTTTTTGCATATTTTCTGATGTCTGCCTGAATCTCTATGTAGAAAATGTACATTATTTCAGTGTATACAGCGTACTAGCAGTTCATGCTTATCTTCTCTACAATTGAAATTCTGTATGCTGTCTTACGGGTGACAGTTAGTTCATGCCCTTCGGCACCGGATGTGCATTCACCCGACTTGAATTTTTTTACTCTGAAGTATTGTTCTTTCAAACCTTTTAAGGAGGGGGTGTGCTTTTAAGTCCTAGCCATGATGACATTAGCAATTCACAGTCGGACTTTTTTTAATCTGATTAGGCCTTGTGCCGTTGCATCCTCACGCAAATAACCCGGGACCTCTAGTTATTGAGTTAAACACTCTACCTCGGCACCATGGGCTCGTTGCTCTGGCGGTTGCCAGCTGGAATATGCTGAAACTGGGGGTTCTCATCCGATCTATCTGATTTGTGAGCATATACTTGTTCTGGTGTGCCTTGATACTCGTACTTGAGTGATTTCAGGCTGTCGCTTAGCGCCCTCAGATATATGATGGATATGTATCGCAAGGGGTTAAGTGAATTAAACCCTAGCAACTACGATCTTCAGACAATAGTTCCTTAAGAGAGAGGAAGTTGGTGGACGCCAGAGTAATGGAAATAGTTGATTCTGTATGCAGACAAATGGAGAATGAGCAGGCGGAAGTTTGACCTCGGAGCGCACGACCAGCCAGGAGGCTAGTCGGGTCCTAGATGCGGGCTGGGCCGCAGGCATCCCAGCAGCCAGCGTGAGCGGTCATTTTCTGCGTCAGCCTTCGCGTGCAGGCGTGTTGTTCACTACCTGGCCAGGGGCCAGCTTTGCGGCATCTGTGATTGGCTGTTCCCAGAAACTGAGGGCATCGGCAGTGAGCTGTTGGCGAAATTCGCTTCGACGCGTGCTAGTCACGACCGATATTCTTAGTCAAGGCGGTCGTCCAGACATAACGCCTGACTGTTGACGAGAAAAGAACGCGTCCTCGATAACGTCTATCATACGCGTACGGGAGAACAGTCTAAAAATACGATCGCGCGGCAGTTTCAAGGTCAAAGGGAGGGGAACAATATGCATTTAGGTCAGACAGAATTTCACAAGAGATGGACAGGTAGAATTCAAAAATTGTGTTCCTATCCCTCAGAAACACCAAGCAGCCCACTTTAAAGCCTGGATTCACAAATGACCGTATAAAAATGGGTGCAGCCTATGCGTCTGGCCTTTTTATCTCACAACGGCCAACAGCAAAGAACGACGCATTCAAGGACATAAATCAACAATAGGTGCACCCAGTATGCCCAACTCCGCTACAAAGCCGGCTGAGTTTGGTCTGTACCAGGTTCAGCCTCTGTACCACCAGGTGACAATGTACACGCAACTGTTGTAAACATCAGACATAAACAAACAAGACACGCATTTACGTCATCTCTTCTTGCTTTTTTTCCCATCCTATAAATCAAGCGCGATCATTGCAAGACCATTTATGTGTGCTGTTTCGGTCGCGAGGTACGGCATACGCACTCTATGTTCCTCTCGCTCGACTGCCGTGCACTGTTATCCCCCATAAAGTGGGCGCGGTCGTGACTTGCACGCCGGTATAACAGACCTTCACTGCGTAGACGCTCAAGCAGGCGTCCTCCGGCTTGTTTCCGCTGCGCTCATCCCACCGCAAGCGACCGATCAGCTAGGTGGTGCCCTGTTGCTGGAGGGGAAGGAGGAGGAGGGGGGGCGAGGGCGTGAGGTCGACCCCCACCGCATTTGCTTCCTCACTTAAAACGGTTAAACTGATTTGTAGGGCCCCTCTAGATATCTATCGCCCCCCGCGCCCAACTGCTTAACGTTTTTTTGTAGTCACACCTTTACTTATGGCTAGTGGGCTTAAATCAATGTGTACTCGTGGCGGAAGTGATCAAAAATGTTGAAGATAAATCCGGTTGTGTTTGTTTTAACATTTCATCATTATGAACTTCTCTTGCGCAGGTTACGAATGCCAATGAAGGGAAATTCAACCTTATGTAGGCGGAATTTAACGAAAATGGAAATGTGTTCTCCTATTGGTGGAATTTAGCGAAAAGATTCAAAGTCGGGCTACTGAACATGTGAAAGTAGTTTTTTTATAAGTGGACGGGATTTTTGGGACCTCTATAGTCAGTCCTGCCCTAAAAACAGTATGGTGCGCCTGTAGCTATCGTGGTACGCTAAAAGGCGTGGCTTGGGGGTTGCCAACTGAGGGGCTCCGCAGTCAGCCCAGTGTGTGTCTTGTTGCACAGAGCGCCCAACTACGGGCTGAGAGTCAAGCTGCAATGGCTCCTTCCTAATGTGGCCCCTATAGCCCTCCCAGGCGGGAACCTACCTAACAAGGTGGTGTTACTGTGGCGTGTGCTGGAGTGTGTTTCTCTCACACTGCTGATGTCCTCCCCCTATCTCCGGTTTTCTTGCCTTTTGCCTTGACATCGTCTCCCGAAGTGGGTGTAGCCAGAGTCTGAGGGAGATTCTGCAGGAGTCTACTCTCATTGTAATTCACCTTTAGTCACCGCGTGTACCGTCAGCTTGCTGAAGCTCCTAGTGGACGTTGATTGGTTGGTTGGTAGCCCTTGTTGGATCAGGGCTCCCCACCGGAGTCCAAACTGGGTGCAGTTGGGAGACGGAGAAAAGCCGCGACCTCAGCCGGCTTGAGCCAAAAGTCCATGAGGGTGATTTGGATGCCTGGCCGGGAGCTGCAGGCGAAGAGATGACGGCAGCCATGCGGCGAGACGCCCCAGTCGGGATAGGAGTCAGGTATGGACGGGTCGACCCGGTGTTGGTACCGGCGAAGGAGCATGCAGTAGCCACTGCGTAGCTGCGCCAGGGTACAGTGAGTCACCCTTGGGAGATGACGTTCCGAGGTGGCAATCGGAGGTGGATAGCCACCCAAAAGGAGGTGGTAGCTGGATTTTGTGTCCACAATATCTCTACGGTGAAGGCGCTGGAAGCCTGTCTTGATGGCGGAGCCATCAGCGGGTAGATTTGAGAGAGACGAGGCGACAGCTGCCTTGTGGAGAGCTCAAATAGACGACCGAACGTTTTGGCTAGGCTCAGGAGCGCTGCAACGATAGTGGTTCGGATGGCCAGGTTGTGAACAGGTCAACCAGAACTGCTGGCCCAAGTGTTTGTTGTGCGGGGCGAGCGGCAGGACAGAAGCGTCTGTATGAAGGTGATCGATGGTCGACATTATATAG
Source organism: Ligula intestinalis (assembly GCA_036362985.1). Lineage (NCBI taxonomy): Eukaryota > Metazoa > Platyhelminthes > Cestoda > Diphyllobothriidea > Diphyllobothriidae > Ligula > Ligula intestinalis. Next base: position 3,256,620 of record JAYGXS010000010.1, on the reverse strand, counting down.
CAGTCCGTGATCGTGCGGAGGGCACCGTTCTGTGCTCACTGGAGGCGGCGGAGGCTGGAAGAGCTGATTATGGGAGACCAGCCTTATGCCGCAGTATGCATTTTTATCATTTATTTTGACTGCCTTTATAAATTTAAATATAATTCATGGAAAACGTGCACGAATAAAATTAATTCTTGTTCATTTTTGATAGAAAATCAAGCTTTCTTTAGATTGTATACTCAAAAAGGTATCTTTTGGTTTTAAGCAAGTTGCTTAATTGCCGAATAATTTTCTTACCTACCGACTGCTTCACTTGAATTCAGGGTTTAAAAACTGCGCCCTATGTACATCCTGTTTAAAGCAAAGTACGTTTTCGTCTACAGGTTGAGGAAGAAGCCGCATAGTTGTCATCGCATATTGCAATGGATGTGGAGCATGTTTTATGCAGTATACGCAGCGTTAATAAATTGACGGATAAGCTGTATTTTGAATAAACACTGCACAATTGTAAAAAATCTCATAATTAGAAGGCGTAATTTCCTACCAAACGAGTGGAAGAAATAATTTTCCATGCATGTTTTTCATAGAATATACTTGATTACAATGATTATTTTTTTGTTTGTGTTTTCCATAAAATATATTTGAATTTATAAAAAGGCAGTCAAAATCAATGGTAAATACGCATACTATTTAAGTAGTCACTTTTTACAGTACAGAATTTTGGTTAGCGGTCAGAAAAACGCTCATTGAAAAGCCCACATCCTATCATGGCTGAAATGACTTCACAATAGACTACACGATAATCAGTATTACAACTTGAGTCAATGCCAATTAGCGAAGGTGTATCAATCTTTAGCATATGTCGGCGTGTTGTGTGTGTGCCTCGAGCCGAAGGAGCACATGTAAACAGTCCCTCGTCACTTGCGAGATGACGCTTGATTTGTAGGGCGGAAGGAAAAATGCAGGAGATGACGCTAATGTGTGTACGTCTGATGTTTACAACAACTGTGTGTATATTGTCACCTGGTGGTACAGGCCTGCGCAACTACAGCAGTAAACGTGTCCGACACGGAGTATGCGATCTGATAGATTTGAACGGCGAAACCACCCGGTAGGATTAACTGGGGGAGGGATGAGGCCGAACTCCAAGTTGCGGGTCAGAGCCAAACCCTTGATAAGGCGGTGCTTCGTCTTTTTAAGGCCAACGAAGGGCAATGGGTGACTGTGTATGTCGGCATGTTGCGTGATTTTCAGCGACTACTGTATATCGACTGTCATGCGCTGTTGTCCCCTATAAAGTGGGCGCGGTCGTGACATGCACGCACGCACGCAGTTGCGCACACAGCGTACAGACCTGCACCGGTAAAACAGACCTGCACTGCACGCATACGCTGTCACACCTTCTTCATACACACAATCACCCGTGTCCACCTGATGACTTACAAAAGCAAACACCGCGCGCGCCCGTGATTTTAACAGCTCACGTGGTGTGTGTGTGTGTGTCTTTACACCGGAAACAGAGGTGGGAGTAGCGAGCGAGTTGGTAGATTCTGTGCGAGTCTACCTAAACTCCTGTTTTCTCTCGCACGAGTTCTCTGCGTTGCTCCTGCTTGCTGTCGCTTTCGTGTTGCTTGCCCAGCTTGCCTCTGTGTATGCTGCGGCTTGCTTCAGTGTCTGCTGCGGCTTGTCGGAGCGCGTGGTGCTTATCGCCGAAATCGACGGGGGAACTGTCGTGTGTGTGTGTGTGTGTCGCTCTCAGGAGGTTGTTGGCCCAGGCTTCATGCAGGGCTGCTCCCACCCTTCTGAGATCCAATGGTCTGTATGCACATGCATGCAATGCCAGTCTTCAGCCAACTACGGTCCCTGCAGCCTGGTAGGCGCTGGCACTTTCTCTCACTTCTGATTCCCTGTTCGTGACTGCTCTCGCGCTCTCATTGGGTTTCAGGCCCCACTGCGGGTGCCCGAAAAGCTAGGCGGTTACTAATGGTGGGGGAGAGAGTGAAGTGGACCTCGGCGCGTTAATTCCCTCACTATAAAAAATCTGAATGCGTCTGAATCTATCACGGTGCGCTAAAAGCCGTGGCTTGAAGGGTTTGCCAACTGATGAGAAAAACTCGGGCCTCCACATAGCTGCTCCTTCTGTACGCGTGCGTCTGTGTGCGTACGGGAGCAGAGGGAGGACCGAGAGTCAGGCTGCAATGGCTCCCTCTTAATGGGCCTTTATGGCGCTCCCGCGCAGTCGGGAGCATACCTAGCGAAATGGCTGATGCAAGTCTGCGCTTGTTGAGTAATTACCGCTCCAGCCATCTACACCTTCCCTCATCCCCGGTCTTATTGACTTTGTCTTTACACCGGATACAGAAGTAAGAGTGGCGAGCGAGTGGGTAGATTCTGCAAAAAGTCTGCCTAAACTCCTGTTTTCTCTCGTGCCAGTTCTCTGCGTTGCTCCTGCTTGCTGTCGCTTTCGTGTTGCTTGCCCAGCTCGCCTCAGTGTCTGTTGCGACTTTCTTCAGCGTTTGCTGCGGCTTGTTGGAGCGCGTGGTGCCCATCGTCGAAATCAACGGGGGAACTGTCGTCGTCCTGTGTGTTTGTGTCGGGACAGCTATCGGGTGTAGACGAATGGAGTGGTGGTTAAAAGGTTGTCCACTATAACTTACCTGAGGTATATATTATCGTTCTGGAGTTAGATAAGTACAGTCTGCGGCGCAAAGCGCCGCGCCCCCTTTTGATTTACGTGCGGAACAACTTACTCCCAACGGCCGTGGGAAGCAACTTCGACTACCTTTTTTCACCTTACACTTACTTTTAACAATTTCTTTTTCTGCCTATCCTATTTCTCCACCCCTAAACCTCTATAACAACCGTTTTTGCAGGACAAAATGCTGGGACTATTGGTATATGAGTAGGCCTACATAAGGTACTTTTGCTGTGAAAGCTTATCTGTTGAGGCCCACTAACACGCGTGCACTGGTTTGCCAATCACATTCAGAGTCGACTCACAATGGAGCTCACTGTGGTGAGTGCCTACGCTCTGACTTTCCTGACTTCTGATTATGCGGGAACGTTCAGTGGTCTGTACCAACACCATTCAAACACTGGCGACACCTTCATACAGGCTTTAAACTTGGGCTGCAATTTCCCCTCTCTGTCTACTACTGGCCCATCTTCTGCGCTTCCATGTATACCTCCACAGTATACCTCTTTCTAGCCTACGGCACGTTTAAATCTTAGTCTATTCGTTCTATTTGATGACGTTTTACATGGTCCATCGCTGTACATTTTCGAAGTAAAAGGGGATTGGCTTCGGTCGCACAGCATAATCATGCCCCACGATACTGACGGCTACATCTCACATCCCTTGGACGCCCATATCCATATTAAGTCGTCTTGACTTCACATTGGTCAGGACTAAAACTATCCCTCCCTAAACTAGTCCTCTCGATCACCTAAACAACTAGTTGGCTTGGATCTAGTTTTATCAGTTTACTTTCGCACAAAGTAAATATATGTTTCCGCTATCTTGTTAGTGCCTACTGTTGTGTCTTTCGTAGCTTCTCAGTGCTGAATCACTACTAATCTGGAGTGGAATATTACCGTATAAGCTTCAGCGCATAATCCAACACTTTACTGGTCATGGGTCAGGTACGTCATTTCCACGGCGTGCATTTTTGTCACTAGGGGTTGGGGTGTGTGTGTGTCGTAGCCCATAGTTGGATCAGGAATCCCCACCGGAATCCAAACTGGGAGTATTTGGGAGGCGGAGAAAAGCCGCGACTTCGACCGGCTTGAGCCACAGGTCCGCGGGAGTGAGGTGGGTGCCTGGCCGAGAGCTGCAGGCGAACAGATGACGGCAGTCATGAGGCGAGACGCCGCAGTCGGGTATGGATGGGTCGAGCCGGTGTTGGTACTGGCGAAGGAGCATGCAGGAGCCACTGCGTAGCTGCGTCAGGGTACAGCGAGTCACCCTTGGGAGATGACGTTCCGAGGTGGCAATCGGAGGTTGATAGCCACCCAGAAGGACCGGGGGATGGTAGCTGGATTTTGCGTCTACAAAGGCTCTCTGGTGAAGACGCTGGAAGCCTGTCTTGGTGGCAGAGCCATCCTCGGGTAGATCCGAGAGGTATGAGCGACAGCTCGAATAGACGGTCGAACGATGCGGATGGGTTCAGGAGCGTGAAAACTGTGGTGATTAGGATGGCCGGGTTGCGAACAGGTCCACCAGAACTGCTGGCCTAGGAGTGTGTTGTGCGGGGCAGGACAGAAGCCTCTGCAGTAAGATGATTGATAGGCGACATTTTATAGTAAGCCTTGCTTGTGCGCAGGGCAGCGCTCTGGGCTGACTGAAGGCGGCGGAGGCTGGAAGAGCTGATTATGGGAGACCAGACTGGTACCGCGTAAATGAGGTGCGGCTTGGCCTGTGCTTTGGATGTGGTCGCCAACGTCTCTTTCGAGCAGCACCGGGATGTGCCAGCTAGAGCCTAGATGAGCCAGATAATGGCCGGGTGAAGATTGAACTCCTTCGAGTCCAGCGTGGAAACAGTGACGGACGACTTGACTGCCGTGCTCGTCATTCCGCGTTGGGTGAAGACGTTTTCGACATCAGGCAAGAACTCCGAGAGGAGCTGTGCAGCTTGATCGATATGATGGTGCCGGCAGAAAAGAAAACGTACCATCGTCCGCGTAGGATACCACTTGCACAGGTGTTGGTGGCAAGATAGTTCCGCCACAGACATCAGAATTGGGTGGAAGAGCCGTTCCAGGATCTTCGCCAATGGACTGAGGAGGGCAATTGAGCGATAAGAGGTCGCTAGGCACAAGTGCCCGGGGGAGTGGGATCTCTCGCATATAGGCGTTGAAGAGCGTCGGACTGAGCACAGAGGCTTGGGGAACGCTGCCGGTCTGTTTTCGGAGCTTACAGAGAGCGCCGCGAAATAGGACACGGTCATGGCGGTCACGCATGTAAGCAGTTCATGCGGTCGTCGCTTGTCGTGCAGGTATTGGATCTCTCCCCCCGCTCTCGAAACTGCTGCTATTCAGTTATGCACACCCAGCCTACCGCCGCCGCTCCCACCCAACTCATTCGACCAGCTCGTTTTGCCGCTGTACTATATCAGATCACAAAATCGGTTTTGGACACGTTTACTGTCGTAGTTGTGCGTATTTAGAGCTTCTGGTTGGTTAGTAGTTCGACCATCGATTGGGAAGGGATCCACCATATGTTCTGAACCCTCATCCCGCTTGAACCGGTGGCAGGAAAGAGTCGAGATGATGATGATGATGATGATGATGATGATGATGATGATGATGATGATGATGATGACCGAACGGGATCAGGCGTAGGCCGCTTTCTCCTATTAAGGCCAGAAGCACTGTCTTACTCAGTCTCAAGTGACAGTAGTTTTTTTTTGTGGTGGTACTACTGCACTATCTACCCTCAGTCACCGTTAGTACGCGTCAAGACCGAATCTGATTTTGCTACTACTACTATTTATGCTACTCCGTACTAGCAGTGTAACTGAGTGATTGTAGTACCGCCAATATTACTGACGCTAATAATTGGTCAGAAATTATCCTGTTTAGAGTCAGCGTTGGCTCGTGTTCCCTCGATGTAAACTAGGACTGGGGGCCTGGATTTATGGTATTCCCAGTAAATATATGTTTGAGGCTCGTAGCACATCAGGGCTGACCTTGGTTTCCTTCTTCACAGCTCTTTCTACCAAAAGCTGTTGCATCTTCTGAGTACTAGGTAATGTTCTATCATGTCGCATAGTTTCATTTGGCTTTTGCAGGCTAAGTTTTGACTTACTGCAGTATGTAAATCATCTCGAGGCTTAGGAGAGCGACCTGCTCCAAAATTAACCAATATAATTGCATTCAATACTATAACAGTATCAGTATCTGAGTAATAAGCAAAACGCAGAGTAGGTGGGAATATGAATTTACCGGTTTCCTTTATCTTCGACTGGTGATTGTGCAAGACTGCTGCGTTCTCCTGCGAGCATGCGGTCTCTGTGTGGAGTTGCAGGTCAGCAGATACAGGCAGGCAGATAATGCCGGACTGTACAGCAGATTCTGGGTTCTCACGATTGTTGTACTCTCAGCACAACCACTACGTAGACGCTATACTTGCACCAGTTTTTAAACTGTGTCATCTCGACGAGTCTTGCCAGCCAGTGACAGCGCTTGCTCTCGTACGCTCGTTCTCTTCGCCACTGCTGCCTGAGACAGCAGTATTGTAGTGATGATGATGATTATTATTATTATGATCATGATTGTAATTGTGTTTATCATAATTGTGATTAGTTGACTGATAATCGTATTTCGATTCGAGATAAACGTAAAACCAAGACAGGTACATGCTTTTTCTCGTTTTTTTAACGCACAATGTATCTACAGAGATATTTTAGTACGCTAAACCGAAAAGTGTCCCCGTGTCGCTAAAGGAGGAGAGGGGTATATCGCAGTTGGGTGCTAAAACGTATTTGTGGTGTTGTTTGTAAGGAACCCCTACCCTTTTTCCCGGCGTTTGTTTCACGCCTCTGACTGCACAAATCTAACGCCCTTTACTGTAGTCTTCTGTTATGCAATGAAACATACACTGATCGTTCCAATGATTCATTCATGGTTTCATTCAACGCCTCACCATGCTCACGCAGGCCTCCCCGTCGCACCTAGAGCCAGTTTTTTTTTCGAATCTTCCTCTGTGTTCTACTTTCTTAGGGGTATACAGGCGCTGGTCGGTCTAGTCTAGTCAAACACCACCAATGTTCACACGCATTCGCACAAAGCGATCAACCCCGTGGTGTTTCCTCCCATGTGAGTTAGTGTGCACTTACCGCGATGGGCGCGTCTATTTCATCTGTGCGAGTTTGGTGTCTAGACGAGGGAAGGGGTAAGTCAACGACAGCAAACCACGCCCTTTGACGAGTGGGTGGGGGGGGGGTTGGTTTGCACCCTCGTTTTTTTCGCGGCTCCGCGCATTTCACATTTTTCTCACCGCGTTCTCCCACTAGCAGCATTGGTGCCCATTGTACATTTTTCTCACCGCGTCAGTTCACGTGCTCCTGTAGGGCCTTGATTTTGCATGCACGCCCGCCCGCCCGCCCGCCTTCTACGAAACGAGACTCTGCTTCGCTTTTAAAAGGGTCGTATTGGCACACAGTTGTCTTCGATCATTCATCCTCAGGCCGGTACATGGAGAATCAAACGGTTAGCTTTGTGCAGTATTTACATGGTCCTGGCTGGCTGGCTGACTAGTAGCCCTTGTTGGATCCGGAACCCCGCCGGGTGGGCCTCAATCCCGGCGGCGACGAGGAGTCGGAGCAGCATGGTCGGCGGGCGCTGCTCCCTCATCAAAAAACAGAGTTGGAAATGAGGGGAGATAGATCCACCGTAGGGAGATTGGTTTAGCAGACCTGGGCGGGTGGGAACGCGACGGAGACTCGTCTGCTGTGGTCCTCGAGATAGGTGGTGAGGAAGGGAACTAGGATTAGTCATATCAGTGTTCCCTTATCGCGTGGTGTTAAGGCTATTAAGGTTAACCCTAATGGCTGCGATCTTCCAGACCCGGTTCCTTAGGTGAGCGGAAAGCGAAGTCTTGGGAAGGCCAGATTATTAGGAATATTACGTCTAGGCGCGAGGCGGGCTAGGCCCAGAGGGATATCTGGGAGCAGACTTTCGAGCGGCCAAATATCGACTGCAGCCTTGAAGGTCATTGGTTGGACCGCGCGTTGGCGACTTAGTAGGTCGCGCGTCTGGTGGCAGCCACGGCCTTGAAGTTTTTCCAGATGGATTGAGGTCACTACAGGAAGGCCAGGCGCGCTCACTTGTGCCTGGTTCCAAAGGCACGCGGACAACAGCAGTGGGGCGCGATGAATCAGTGATCGCGAGTTTCCACAGTGGCGCTAACGCCCACTACACCCTCGGCTCATGCACGCGGGCGTCAGCGTGTTGAGGCCGTCGGATGCGCTGCGTAGGGAAAAGAGGGGGGTGCTCTCATGGTCAGCGGTTTGAATTTTGTGCGTCAGACGCGCGGCGTCTGTTTGACTAGCCTGTGTGGCTTCAGGCAGCGTGCGATTTCCGCCTGTAGTCGGCCAAGGGCGGCAAACTCCTTGTATCAGGACCTTTTGACAACAGGAAGTGGGTTTTGCTATAAGTACAGCTACTGTTTCGGCTGTGGCTAGGACCCGCTTGCGTAGGCATTTGCTTTGGTGAAATATCCGTGAATAACCCGAATTTTTGGCCTGTTCTATCTAATCACACTTTTGCTATGCAAAGGAAGGTAAATCGAAATGAACTCTCCTAAATATGATTGACTTTTATGAATTTATGCATACCTGAAGTCGTTTTTGGAAACCCGCCGCATAGTTATCCGCAAGCGCCTACATAGTCCTGTCAAATATTTCAAAAAATCTGGTGAATATGCTGAATGGAATTGCGGTCGATATTCTGAAGCGGTGATTGGTACCGCTGGCGTTCTACTGACATCCTACACGATAAAGTTGCGTTTTTCGCACCGCTTATCTCAACGTTTGCTTTGAAGAAATTAAGGAAAGGTGGCTTCACCCATAGTCTCCGCTTTTATCTTTGAAGAGGGACTCCCGAAGAGCCCGAAAGCTCTAGGCAACACCACAATTGATCTGGTGCTCGATGACCCTTCTTCCTCCTTCGTGCAAATACCTGGAACGCGAACGTTTTCATTCACCCCTAAAATCTGATTGATTTACTCATGAGAACAGTGATTGTTGGGCCTGTTGCGTTAGCGCCTACATTAGTCGGGCCTCGAGGATAGGATCCATTTGCCAGTCAATTAGTTGCGGACATTTGAATGGCTCTTTGGGACTCTGTCGGGGAGGTGGAGTTTACGCTGCAATGGCTCCTTCTTAATGCAACATTTATTGCGCCCTTGTTCACCCCCCTCCTTTGACTTTGTCTTGCAACTAAAACATGGTAAATATGGAATGAGAGTATGAAGTAGGTGCTTATAAACGCTGTTTCTTTATTTAAAAATATTCATACGCAAAGCATAACTGCACGCATCTTCTGGACGATGGTGATGCTCATCTTCCACTATCAACCAACTGAACGTTTTTTGCACCCAAAGCCGATGCTTTAGACGTTTCTTTTTTTGAATTACTCAGACCAAATTGTTGTCCATTCACTAGTCTTGTGTTCAGCCCTTGGTCCTTCGAATTTGGCCTCATATCTTTTGTGGTAACTTCTTTTTTTTCACACTGTCCTCTTCGCATTTTAGGTCCTGCTGCCATCTCAACCCTCGCCCCCACAAATACCGACGGCTTTCAACTCACTTTTAACCAAATTTTTGTATAGTTTGCGAGAAATAGATGCTACCGCGCCGATCACTCATTCTTCTCTTTTACCTGTTCCGTCCCCTCCCCCCACCCGTCTTTTTCCTCTCCGAGCTGTCTGCATTTTGAACAGTTTTCGCACTCCCCGATACTTCTTTTAAGCGTTTACTGGGTGCATGCGTCGTTTTTGGGTGTATTAGGGAGGAGGATGTACGACTGCAGACCCGAGCAAGGACGTTTGACGCACGCTTTCACCTACGCGTATCTCCATCACTCGGTCATTTTGACAAGTTGGGGGGAGGGGGTGAGATCGGTGTATTGCAAGTTCCCTGACTGAAAACGAGTGGCCACCGTCTCCTAGGGGGGTAGTGCTAGTCGCCATAGGGGTGGGCAGCTGCATTAGTTATCCAAAATGGACTAGGAGTCGTCTGTGCGATCTGGTGCAGTTGTGTACAAAGCAAGTACGTCGGAGAAACTGGAAGACTTCTGAAGACATGAATTGCCGAACGCACGGAGCAGGAGTATGGATAAATGATGGTACCTAGTAAGTTGCGGCTCGTCCGATGAGAACCGGCCACGCATCCAAATTTAATGAGACTAGGCGTGACAATCGCGTGAGTCGCGACTCACTGGAGTTAGTGGGCAGGGGGCTCCGGTCTATAAACCAGTGCAATGACCTGCCCACTCCATATAAGTTTCTGCGGTACAATTTGGACAAAGGAATTCGCCACTTTCGGAATGCATAGGCCAACGCTTCTTCTAACAGCACTACCAGGTAGCCAGCTGGCTGAGCTATCATCACGCCCAATCCCACTATGGAAGATAAAAGTTCAGCAGGTCACATGGACAAGACTTCAACCCGTTTGCCGTAGTCAGTCTTTTATGCCAGACTCGAGAATTCAGCCCGATAATTGGGTAAACGTTCTCTCCCACAGAACTACGGATCCTCCTCCCATCACCGGCTGTAAGAAGTATTGACTGTCATATAGAAGTCGTCTTCCGCGGCCTATATTGCCTTTAAGCACCACAGGTTGGATAGAATGAGCGTTTATTTACTCGCTGACAAAGTTCCAGTTCGCTGTTTTTGGAATTGGATCTGATTGACGGATCAGGATGTGATCACCGCATCTGCCTGGCCCGTTGCTCGCTAGTCCGTCGCTTTGTGGCCTGAGAACCCGTTTCCGCAACACCGACCACCAGCTGTTACGGTACTGTTATCTAAACACACATATACACTGTTTAAGGATGCCCAGATATCAAGTGGTCTGTTAGATCACGCACACCCTCACGGAGACCCGTGGTACAGTGGCACAACCCTACCTGCGTCCCGATGATAGTTCGACTATTGATTTTGATGAGGTCCACCATATGCTCAAAGAGCAGGAATGGTGACTGTGGTTGGATATGGTAAACGTAGACGCGCAGCCATCTACCCCACTGTAAACTCTCTCCCCGCTTGAACCGGTGGGACAAGACAGAGTCGAGATGACCGAGCAGGAATCGGGTGTAAGCCGCTTTCTCCAATTCAGGCCAGAAACACCGCCTAACTTAGCCCTAAGTGACAGTAGCCTTTTGCGCTGGTACTGCGGTCCTACCTACCCTCACTCGCCTTCAGCGGGTGTCCAAAAAGACTCAACGAGACCGAGTCTGATATTGCTACTACTTCTACTACGTACTAGCAGTGTAGCTGAGTGGTAGTAGTACTGGTACTATTACTGCCGCAAATCATTAGTCAGAAATGATGCAGATTTAAGTCAGCGCCGGACTAGTGATCCCTCGATCTCAACTAGGACTGGGGACCTGGATTTATGCCACTCCAAGCAAACTGATTTCTGAGGCTCTGGGCACATCAATGCTTGCCCTGGTGTGCTGTGTTTGCTAATAACGTTTCAGTTCACTGACTTTGGAATTGGGTCTGATCATCGACTAATCAAGGCTGCCTAATCTGCCTGGTCTCTCGCTAGCCATTTCGTCACACTGCAACCTGAGAACCCGCGTCCGCAGCACCAACTGTTTCGGTACTGTTACCTCCACACACACACCGGTTAGGGACATCACGTGGATCTAGTCGATCAAGCACAGAGAGAAAGACCCGTCACGGTAAAGTGGCACTGCCCCGCCTACCCGCCTGCTAACACGCACTCACTCGCGTAGGCCTGCGTGGTCACACTGACAGTCAGCACAGGATCACACATTTTTCGTGCAGCAGTCATGCGCGGTGCGAGTTCCTAGCGTCACTAAAGGTGAAATGGGAGGTACTGCGTGTGATAGCGAGAGAGACAGAAAGTACATGCGTGCCATTTAGCAAAAAGGACTGGTCCTGAATTGAGGGTAGAGGATGAGGGCATGTGTGTGTGTGTGTGGGATAGGCTGCGAACGGGACATCACGTCGCGCCGATCAGTCATTATGTCCATTCTCACTTCTGGTTGGTCGCTGTATCTGTGTGTGTGTGGGTGTGCTTTCAACCATCGATTCTGATGGAGTCTAGTAACAGGTTCGTACGGAAGATGACAGTCTCAGAGGGGGTTGGTTGTAATGATAGCAGACGTAGTTGGCGTCAACCGCACTCTTTACCCTCGCCCGGGCCATGTAAGTGAGGGGACGGGGGGGATGATGCAGGTATTTGGGAACCCGCCCCTCGGTGTGCTTACCCTGGTGCGTCATCGGTGAGGGGTTGCCACTATCAAAGTTAGTAGATCCCTGAAGTCCGACGGTAATGCCTTCCTAATATAGCTAATATTGGCATACTTTTGGCGTCTAAACCGTG
>JAYGXS010000010.1:3223599-3244552 GCA_036362985.1 Ligula intestinalis | reverse complement strand
AGCTAGGACTAGCCTTGACTGCGTCCAATCGTGCTCGAGAGTCTGTATGCTGTCAGTCTGATCATAAGTTGGTGTGTTTTTGGATCACGTCGGGGTCACCAATGTGTAGGAGTCTAAGTAGCGGTTGGATCCATGTAATGATCAGATCGAATCCCACATTTGGGAACCCGACGTTCGGTGTGCTTACCTTGGTGCGTCATCGGTTGCTGCTTTTAGGGGTTGCCACTATCGAAGTTAGTAGATCCCTGAAGTCCGACGGTAATGGCTTCCTAATATAGCTAATATTGGCATACTTTTGGCGTCTAAACCGTGGTTGTAGTCGGATCACTACAATCATCAGATCAAATCCCAGGTTGTCGGTAAAATTCCGAAGTCACCGGAGAGAGAGATGGATTTGATGAAAAGAAAGAAGATCTGCGGAAAATCGAGTTGTACTCGTGAATTTTCGAACAAGTATCACGTGTTCGTCGTCAGACTAAATTAAAAGTGAGGGCTGGGAATGTCGCACTAGATGTTTTGGAGGCAGAGGTTACAACGGACGGGGGAGGAAAGGGGGGATTGGGTGGAAGGGCTCTGGTGACGTGACACCCGCGGCGATAGGTTGTGCTAGTGAGGGGAGGGGGCTGTTAGCGTTTGGACTATGGGCCGCGTGTTCGGGGGAGGGGGGGGGGCTGGTTAAGAGTCAGAGAAATTCCACTTGACCGGGCACAGAGAGCCAGTTTCAGGCTGTGTCCAGATTCGTAGACCATGCACGAAACCCGGTATAGTGTTAGTCAAGCTCTACGTGCCTGTTTATACTAGCCGGATTCGAGTGCCAAGCTTCAAGGAATTCTCTCGCTTGTCGCGTATTAGCCATTGCGATCAAGTCGGTGGCATCCCAATTGAAGCGGTGATCACACTCAATGGAGTGTGCAAATACGAGTGATAAATGGTTCCGTAGGCGAACGACTGACTTGTGTTCGTTGATGCGAGTTTCAAGGCGTTGGCCTGTTTGGCCAATATACACGCAAGGGCAACCAGCACACGGTATACGATAAACGACGTTACTTAGTTGTCCCACGGGTAGAGCGTCCTTTACTCGACAGAAGCTTGCGCGCAGTGAGGTTGCGGGCTTGTGGGCAACGGAGATGCCGAAGCGATTTAGTTGCCGAGAGATGGTTTCAGATACTCCATTCATGTAGGGTAGAGAATAAAATTTCCGTGGCAATGTAACATCGTTGGGAGGGAGGTTTTGTGCTTTACCCCGACGTCTAAGGCAATTCTTGACAAAGCTTGTCGGATATCCATTGGCCCGGAAAAATTTGTACAAGTACGTTAGTTTATTGTACACGAGTTGTTGTCTAAGCTAGGACTGGCCTTGACTGCGTCCAATCGTGCTCGAGAGTCTATGTTGTCAGTCGGATCAGAGGTAGTTGTTTTTTTGGATCACGTCGGGGTCACCAATGTGTAGGAGTCCAAGTAGCGTTTGGATCAATACAATCATCAGATTGAATCCCAGGTCGTAGCTTAGAATGCATTTCCGTGGCCCACACCGACGCCAGATGGCGAACGCCTTTCGCTCTCACCCACTAGTGGCAGTCACTCAGCCAACACGCCGATCTCACCTACTTGCGCAGACTGACATAGTCCGCAGTGGCCAATCAGCGCCCATGTCAGACACTTATTTATTGTTCTACATATTCAAACTTCAATTGTTTTGTTTTTGTTTTCACTTCTGCTTATCTCCCATGCCTTCACCCTTTCCCTTCCACCACCTACAGTCAGAGCCGAGAATGGTGAGCTCAAAGTCCGAGGAGGATAAGGCAGATACTCCCGCCACCGGCCTGCGACCCTCTCGGTCCGTAAAATTTACGACAACCTTGACCTCCGCCGAAACTGCCACTGCTGCCAGCCCAGATGGTAAGCCAACACCCAGACAGCCAAAGTCCTGTCTGAAGAGGCCATCAGCGGCCGACCACAGCGAAGTTGGTCCCCCTGAAGACGGGTCCGCCTCAGCCCCAGGGCCCCTGAAAAAGCCCAAAAAGAGTCTGAACGCACGCAAGCATCTCAAGTGGCTGAAACGCAAGCGGAAGAAGGCGCTTGGTTCGCGAAAAGCCCGCAAGGCGACTGCTCCTGCCGCTGTCAGGACGGGTGATCGACTGCAGGAGGCGTTGGATTACCTCACCGACTGGTACGAACACCCCGAGACGTGGAAATTCAAGAAACTCCTCCAGGTCACCCTCATTAAGCACGCCTTCGACGCTGACCTGGTGGGTTTTTGGGAAAGTATTGTTATTACCTCCTTCTGTGCTGATGTGTTTTTATCACCGATTTCGATTAAGTCTACCATATGCAACTAACAGCTTGGTGCAGTGATAGTGATTGAGGTAACTTAAAAGTGATGGTTGGTTGGTAGCTCTTGTTGGATCAGGGGTCCCCACCGGAGTCCAAACTGGGTGCAGTTGGGAGGCGGAGAAAAGCCGCGACCTCAGCCGGCTTGAGCCAAAAGTCCATGAGGGTGATTTGGATGCCTGGCCGGGAGCTGCAGGCGAAGAGATGACGGCAGCCATGCGGCGAGACGCCCCAGTCGGGATAGCAGTCAGGTATGGACGGGTCGACCCGGTGTTGGTACTGGCGAAGGAGCATGCAGTAGCCACTGCGTGGCTGCGCCAGGGTACAGCGATTCACCCTTGGGAGATGACGTTCCGAGGTGGCAATCGGAGGTGGATAGCCACCCAGAAGGACCGGGCGGTTGGTAGCTGGATTTTGTGTCCACAATATCTCTATGGTGAAGGCGCTGGAAGCCTGTCTTGATGGCGGAGCCATCAGCGGGTAGATCCAAGAGAGACGAGGCGACAGCTGCCTTGTGGAGAGCTCAAATAGACGACCGAACGTTTTGGCTAGGCTCAGTAGCGCTGCAACGATAGTGGTTCGGGTGGCCAGGTTGTGAACAGGTCAACCAGAACTGCTGGCCCAAGATTTTGTTGTGCGGGGCGACTGGCAGGACACAAGCGTCTTTATGAAGGTGATCGATGGTCAACATTTTATAGCAGCCCGTGATCGTGCGGAGGGCACCGTTCTGTGCTCACTGGAGGCGGCGGAGGCTGGAAGAGCTGATTATGGGAGACCAGACTGATGCCGCACTTTAAAGTGATAGCGCCGGATAGTGCACTTGCCAGGTTCATCATCCTCATTGGAGGTGATAGCGTGGATATCCGGGTTATACTGGGGGGGTAGTTTTTGCGGGCGCACTGTCTATGTACGCAGGACACAGACTAGTAGATTACGCCGAAATAGGGGTTTAAGCGGTGAATCTGCTCAGAGCACTATAATTATCGTGCCCAGTTTCGTACAGGAAGAAGAGGTCTAATACCAGTACGTAGTGTTTATTGTGTACAGGAACTCAGTTGTGGTCTGAAGCCCCGATGAGCGGCAGGCCCTACGCGCGCGTCTGCGTGCTGTGGGCTGAAGTGAATAAGATTCATGCGAGAGTGAGGCACTGGCCGCTTGATCAACTGCTTGGCCAAAAGCAGTCTACAACACCTGTGATTGGCTGTCCCAGAAGGAGATTGTGGAGCGCAGTCACTTGACGGTTTGCGGCCCTTGGCGCCGGCGGTAACCCCTTTTATGTCGACAAATGTGAGGTACTCACTTGTGGTATCTGCTTGTATTTTTCCGCTTTTCAACCCCGACATAGCACTTTCTCACTACAGGTTTAATGGGATAGACGCCCCCCCCTGACAACAATATTTCTAGTTTATTCGTTATTAAAGACTTCATCGAATTTTCCCAGGAGTTAGGGCAACTCGATATGTCACCTAGTTTTAACATATTACATTTGGAAACTTTTTGCAATATTTTCTACTAAAGCCGGGAATGTTTTGAAAATATTTTTTGAGTATCTCCGTTTACTTTCTTTGAAGAAACGCAAAAAAATATCTGGTAAGTGATCCCTTTTCCTAAAAATTACCATTCAAAAATAAGGTTTACGAATAAACGTTATCCTTTTCAGAGCAAAAGGCTGCCATGAAGAATGGAATATTTGCAGTAGCATAAGCGTGTTAACACGTGTTCTTTTTCTTTTGAATGCAGACACGTGTACCGATGATCTGCTGATCGAGATCCCATTTTAGAAGGATATGAGTCATGCGGCTAAAGTGGGCGATAGAGTTTGTTACTAAGGGCCTGAGTCATCGGCTATTCAACCCCTGCGAGAACTGGTTAACGTAAGCATGCACACGAATGTGCATATCGTAGTATTCAGTGCACGCGTATACGTTAGAGTATCAGTGATGCATCCGCTGTCTCGGGGCGTGCCTTTTACCTGGGGACAAAGGCATTCCGAAGAAAAACCAGCCGAAGGTGGCTGACGACTGCGCCTGGAGCTACTCCAAAGGAAAGACGACTGGCTCGCGTGGAATCAGGGTGTGTCTGTGTGTGTGTGTGTGTGGTGTTCGACCATCGATTTCGGTGAAGTCCATCAGATGCAACGAACAAACAGCAGACGCTTCTTCGAACCGCGTTCTCACCCGCCCTTCCGGCGGCCAAGGTCTGCTACACCTATCTCCCTACATGGGCTACCAACCAACCAACAAACTATTGCAAGGACGGTGACTGGAGTTCGGGGGGGGGGAGATTTACGTGATAGTAGACATACCAGGCGCCGACCGCACTCTTCACCTTCAACGGTGGTCGAGAAGACCAAAACGGGATCCAGCATTGGCCGCTTTCTCCCATGCAGCCCGGAAACATCGTCTAACTTAGTCTCAAGTGACAGTAGACTGTGCGTGGATACTACCGCCCTACGTACCCTCAACGAGGCCGAACCTAATACGTTTACTACTAGCTAGTAATGTAGCCGCGCGTTACTATACTGGTGCTAAAACTGACGCTAACATTTGTCTGCAGTGACGCTGATTAAAGCCAACGATCTGGCTCATACTCCCTTGATGTCAACGAGGAGTATAAATCTAGGTTTAAGATACTCCAAGTAAATATATTAGTACATATGTGTGCACCTATCATATGCAGGGCACACCTGCTCTGGTATTTTAATGACGTCGAAATACGCATAATGCAAGTGCCAATATTTCTGCCGCTAATGCCTAACAGTAAATATATGTTTAAGGCCAGGAGCACATCAGGGCCTTCCTTGGTTTCCGCCCACTGGCCTCTATCCACCAAAAGCTGTATCGCATTCTACTGGGTTCGGACTAGGATACTGCTGTTAGTGCTACTATGTCGCTGCGGAGGATGCTAAATCTAGTAAGCATACTAACTAAGACCAACGGATATTATATTCCAGTAATATATTCCCTTAATTGTGCCAATAGCTGTCACGCATCCTATTATTGGGAGAAGCATAACAGATGGGGGAATAGGAGCTTATCCGCGCGTCATCTGGGCTGATTTGTAAGACGCGCCCCGTGCGAGCGTTCACGTCCGCTGGCGTAGGAAAGACCTCGTTTTTTACCCATTCTGTCTCTGTTGAGACCAGCCAAACAGATAGATTGCCTGCGCAAGCAGCTGCGCACACAGCAGGCTATCAATCGGCCATAGGCAGCAAACACAACTTGCACTCAAATAAATCGATAATTTAAAATTTAAGCTGAGTCGAGTCCCAGCCAATCACGCCGGTAGCCAAAAGCTGATTTGCTCGCTGGATCTAACTCACAGTCGTTTGTTGCCCTACTTGCTCTGACTTGCTTGTCTCAGTAAACTCCCTCTCTCTCTCTCTATCTCTATGTCTCACTCTTACGGACTCTTCTTTGGTTTGGCGTTCGACTTAATTAGCAGTACCAGACGCGGATCATAACTGCCTCCTCCTCACTCACGCATGCACACTCCTTCCTCTTTTCTTTGGCAGATGAATGACGATGCGTTTGAACTGTTCCTTCACTATCTGGCGGGTATGCAGGGCAAGTCAATAGATCGGTTGGTCGCGCTTTGTCACCGCTTGATAGAAAACAACGGCCTGGCGCCGGATTCTGCCGAGTCTGAAGTCCCTTGCACCACGGTTGAGGCGGCCCCCACGTCCTCTGACAGTGCTGTGGAGCTGGCAGATCCTTCCTCCGGTAAGTTCTTCTCCTTTTTCTACTATCCCACCTATTCCTTTCATCATCCCCGAAAGAGGAAGAAGGGGCGATTTCTGGGACCAGGTTGTATTTTAGCTGACGTTTCAAAGGCTTTCTCGCATCCATCCTCAGAACGTGGTAACCGTTCTCCTGCTGGTGTCAGTAAGTGTGTCCGAACGTGAACTCTACGCCTGATGCTCTTGTGTCAATCGATTGTACCGATCGATTTTTGTGGCTGTTTGCATTGCTTGTGCCGTCGCGGGTGCTTCTATGAGGTGTGTTAAGTCGTTTCTGTGCCTCCTGGGTGTTTCCTTCTTCTTCGCTCGCGGCTGTCGGCCCTGTTTATCTCTCTCCGCCCTACCCAGTGCTCCGTTTTGAGCCGATGTTAGCCTTCTGCGGAGCGCTTTGTAGGCCGGATGAAGGTCCTTGTCTCTATTAAGTGTGCTAGTTGACGACCAACTTTCTAGCAGCAATCTGGCAATTTTATCGTTGGTTCGGCCCATTACACTTGCTTCCTCGAGGGCAAAAGTGTAGTTCTCCTGCTGTACGTGTTCATGGGCCATAGACAGCTTATCCTTACAGTTGACTGCGAGCTGGTGCTCACGCAACCTTTTGCCAAGGCGTCTGCCCGTTTCACCAACATATCTTGCATTGCAGTTTTGGCATGCTATGCTATAGATCACGGCTGATTGTTCTGTCAACGGTAGCGAGTCTTTGGGCCTCATGATCTGCTGTCTGATGGTTGACTCCGAACTATGAGCTACACCGATCCGGGAATGATTCAAGAAATATTTTGCCTGGACCTCAAATTTTCTCCCACTTATTTGCTCTACGCTCTACCCTCCAACACTAATTGTCCAATCTGTATTTAAAGATGGCAAAATAGCAGAATGTTTTTGGATTCATGAATTTGGAGAGTGCAATCAATTGCTTCCTCTTAGTTGCATAATAACGTGAATAACGTAAGAGAAAATACCAAATTGAATTCGTACAGAAAAATTGATACAAACAGCGAGGTCATACGAAAGGACCATGACAGCTTATCAATAACGAAAGAAGGTTAAAACACTGTGGGCAGCAAAACACTGGGAAAAGACGTCTAAGACAAACAATTTGGGAAAGGAAATGTGTAAACAAGAAGCCGGTGTTACCACGGCAGAGTTAGGTTCACCACAGGCTCGAGTTGTTTACATAGATCGGGTTTTAACCACCCTATGTAGGATGCCTCCAGGTAGTATAAGGTACCAGTTGTTCTTGCCCGAACAAGTACGCAGAACGAAGTTTTGGGGTCTACAGATTGGGTCATGGCTAGCCGATGTTTAGTAATCGATGAACGGGGAGTTCAGTTTTCTTGTTTCAGTAACCACCTAGGTAAATGCTCCTTAGCTCTAGCGGCCAAGGATAACAGGGATAAACAAAAGGTTGAACTTTGGTGCTCGGTAGAGTATGTGCATTTGTCTGTATTCTACGTACCGTTTATCTATCGCGGTGGTTTGAGTTATCAGCTAAAACTTTTGCCGGTGCGATCTTCAGGCCCGATTCCTTGTGGGAATAGAAGAAGGGTGACAACAAGTGAAGGGGATAGTTTATTCAGTACAGGAGTAGTGGAGAATAGAAAGTTGACTGTCAGACGAGTCTACGACCATCCGCGAGGGGGGCGATGTCTGAGCCTGGCAGTCCTCACAACAAAGACTTTTGTTTGTCGGTCTCATGGAGATTATTGGTCAGAACGGATTGGGGTGTTTGAAATGGCCAGCTAGCAAGCAGTTAACATGCAGGCCACGAACGTCGCTCGCGGCAGGCTATCGATCGGCTAACACATGACAAGTGCAACTCGCAGTCAATCAGATAATAGTTCAAAAATTAAGCTGAATGCCAACCGCAAGTCCCAAGCCAATAGTGCCCCTACTCACGCCAGGACAGAAGCTGATTGGCTCGATGGCATAGCTTTACACTCTTTTGTTACCCTAAATACGTTGTACCTTTTACGCTCAAAGACTTCTGCTTTTGCCCTGTCCTCTTGTGTTCCGCCTTGGGGGCTCACACAAGACGTACTTCGCGAAAAATTTCAGACTGCGAAGTGCAATGACGCTTTTCTTTGAGGTTTAGCGCCATTGTCGTTGGTTTGTACCCCTACCTCCTCCTACCAGCTTCCTCCCAGGCAGTTGGTCGGTAGCTCTTGTTGGATCAGAGCTCCCCACCGGAGTCCAAACTGGGTGCAGTTTGGAGACGGAGAAAAGCCGCGACCTCAGCCGGCTTGAGCCAAAAGTCCACGGGCGTGAGTTGGGGGCCTGGCCGGGAGCTGCAGGCGAAGAGATGACGGCAGTCATGCGACGAGACGCCGCTGTCGGGACAGCTATCGGGTGTGGACGAATGGAGTCGGTGTTGGTACTGGCGAAGGAGCATGCAGTAGCCACTGCGTAGCTGCGCCAGGGTACAGTGGGTCACCCTTGGGAGATGTCTTTCCGTGGCCGCAATAGGAAGTGGATAGCCACCCAAAAGGAGGTGGTAGCTGAATTTTGCATCCACAACTGCTCTCTGCTGAAGACGCTGGAGGCATGTCTTGATGGCGGAGCCATCAGCGTGTAGATCCAAGAAAGAGACCAGGTGACAGATACCTTGTGGAGAGCTCGATAAGACGACCGAACGTTTTGGCTAGGCTCAGTAGCGCTGCAACAATAGTGGTTCGGGTGGCCAGGTTGTGTACAGGTCCACTAGAACTGCTGGCCCAAGTGTTTGTTGTGCGGGGCGAGCGGCAGGACAGAAGCGTCTGTATGAAGGTGATCGATGGTCGACATTATATAGCAGCCCATGATCGTGCGGAGGGCACCGTTCTGTGCTCACTGGAGGCGGCGGAGGCTGGAAGAGCTGATTATGGGAGACCAGCCTGATGCCGCATAGGTGAGATGCGGCTTGGCCAGCGCTTTGAATGTGCTCGCCAGTGTCTCTTTCGAGCAGCCCCAGGATGTGCCCGCGAGAACTTTGAGGACCTTGGTGCATCGGCTCATTTTGCTTGCCACCTCCCTTGCATGGTCCGCGAACGTGAAGCGCGGATCTAAACGGACGCCAAGGCTTACGGACCAGCGCCAAGGACTCACCATTGACGATGATAGCCGGGTGACGATTTAACTCCTTCGGGTCCAGCATGAAAACATTGACGGACGACTTGGCTGCCGAGATCGTCAACCCGCGCTGAGTCAAGAAGTCCACAGCATCAGGCATGGATTCCGAGAGGACCTGTGCAGCCTGATCAATGTGATGGTGCTGGCAGGAGAAGGTGACAGCATCCGCGTATGATTCCACTTTGGTGGGTGCCGGAGGTAGTGGGAGTTCCCAGGCAGTATACTGTGTCGGTGTCAGCAAGGCTGGATGAAAATCCCCCCTGGGGAACCTCGATACGGCCCACAGGATTAAAAATCTCGCGGTGGAGCCTGGCCCCCCTCTTGATTGCTAGCTGTCAATTTATGTCTTGGTGACTGCGCTGGAGCCCACCCCCTTCTTCATCCCAACACGTAAACAAGTTTGGCATGCTGACGTTAGCCCGCCTGCCAACAATCATCGATGTCAAAGCAGCAACCGGCTGTACAATTGCTTTTTATCGACCCTCACCCTCCTTTTTTCCCTGTAACGGCGCAGTATATAACTGGGTGTGGCATCTCTGCCTCCGCTAGCTAACCAGGTTGCCCTCACGACGGAGCGGGCATTCACGTGTTACAGCCGCGCCCTGCTGCAGCCGCGTTCTTGGATATTTTAGTACGTTGCCATAGCGCGCGCGCGTGTACGCAGAGTTTACCTGTAAAGGCCGCAACGCGCCCCCGAGGTCGACAACTGCTTCTCCTGGCTTCGGCTCGATTATTTGCCGGGTTACTTTGAGTCCCGTTTGACAGAGGACTCTGATGCTGCTTCCGGAAAATAGACCTTGGTATCGCCGGCAAAGACGGGAACTTGTCGTAGGTTATCGCGTCGACCACGGAAGGCTTCCCCAAATAAAGGCAGGTAAGACAGAGTTGATGGGACAACTTCTTTACTGTAGCAAGAAGGAATTGTACAAGCTGAATCAGGAGCCAGTTGCTTGCTGCGTCTGTTCAACAGGCCTCAGTGATGTAGTGTGTTTCTGCCAGTGCTGACCACAAATCCGGCGCATACCAGTAATCAGCGGTACGCAAAAATCGATTGACTGATTTGACTGCCAATTCACGCTTGGTAGATCAGTCATCACAGGTGGCGAGGCGAGTCCAGTGTGAACCAGTAATCAGCGATGCGCCCAGAGCAGGCAGAATAAGTGATCATGGCAGGGGTGGGGGGGGGGGGGGGGGGGGCAGGCACCTACAGGCTTATTAGCCGTCGTCAGCCAGTCGTACCAAAATACCCGGTGATGAGGTTCGAACTCGCGACTTTTTCCGATCAGAGTATAATGCTAAGAGTTCATCTTCTGCTTACTGAAATAAATTTGTGCTAGATTTGCTGACGTTTCGGACAGCTGGGGTGGCTGTCCTTTGTCGAAGCGAATACTGCCTTTATCGATTACCTGTTTGGCCATGCGTGTGGATTTAGGCTTGGCGTGACGGCAGTTGGTGTTCTGCTTTGCCCCTACGGTAGAGCATGCTGGTAATCCCGCTCCCTCTTTTGGTGCTTTCGTCACAGTGCCGTTTTCGTCTGCATCTCCTGACTTTGGTTTGACCTGGTCCTGTCCTTTACTTACGTAATGGCGTAGGACTTTGTAGGCCGCAGGGAGGTCCACATGCCTGGTGACAGAGTTGGCCTCTGAGTACCCTGCCTCTAGCGTCAATCTTTCAGCTTTTGAGGCTCCTCGGCCTACGATGGTCGCTCCTTGAATATCGAAATTGTGGCCAGTCCCTCCGGTATGTGTTGCAAGCTGTAAGTTAGGGTCTAGTCTCAGACCGTCGCTTTGTCTTCCTGTAGGTGGGTCTGCAATTTATTTCGGTGAGCAGACGATGAACTCTCATATTTATCCAGGATTTCTAACTTATTCAACTTTGAGATTATAATGCTCTAACCATTGAGCCACGAGCCGAGTGTCTTGCCAGTTTATATTGGGAGATATTGACGATCTTTGGTGAGTGTGACTGGCCGTTGACAGCTCCAGTCTCCCTTGTCTGGCCCTTTGAAAGATTTCACTCTGGCACATATCCTAATCTGTCACCCTAACCTTAATGCTAGAGGCTAGCCCTTTTCCTAACAGCAACATTAATCGCGCTGGAAATTACCAGGGGGATGGTGGTTTCTGTTCAACCACAGCACAAAACTCTTTCGCTAATCGGCATCGACTCAGGTTGTGATACTGCTTGTCGTGTAGTTTATTCTGAAGTTTGGTGGCAAAGTACGCTCTCTTTAAATGTCAGATTTAAAAGGGCTATCTGTTGGTTTTATAAAAATTTCTAATCATGAGCATTTTTACGATTGTGAGGTGTTCATGGTACATCGTATCCGTCAGTTTATTAATGCTGCCTATACTGTATTAAGCATGCTCCACATCTATTGCATCATTTTATGAAAACTATTTGACTTCTTCCTCGAACTGTTGGTGAAAACGTACTTGTCCCTAGACAGCATGTACATAGCGCGCAGTTTGTGAATCTTGAATTCTAGTATAGTAGTCAATAGGTTCCAAAATTATTCGGCAATTTTGAAACTTTTTATGACCGAAAGATTCGCTTTATTTCGATATAAAATTTAAAGAAGGCGTAATTTGCTACCAAACGAGTACAAGTAAATTTTTTCACGTATCGTTTCCATAAAATATATTTGCATTTATAAAGGCAGTCAAAATCAATGATAAAAAGGCATACTATTTAAGTAGTTACTTTTAAGGTACATGCGTTTTGTTATTGGTCAGAATGGAGCTCGTTAAAAAGCCCTCATCCTATCACGACTGATATAACTGCAGAATAGACTACACGATAACTTGAGTCAATGCCGATTAGCACATATGTCGGCATGTTGCACGAATGTTGGCGCTTACTGTAAGCAAAGTATACCATTTACGGGAAAACGTACGGTAGAAAAGTACAAACCAAAAAGTAACAACTCAAGCGCACTAACAGGGGTGGTCTTAAGCGTAGGCCTATCATCACTTGTTATCTATAACTTCGTATC
This sequence comes from Ligula intestinalis, assembly GCA_036362985.1. Taxonomy (NCBI): domain Eukaryota; kingdom Metazoa; phylum Platyhelminthes; class Cestoda; order Diphyllobothriidea; family Diphyllobothriidae; genus Ligula; species Ligula intestinalis. The sequence continues at coordinate 3,232,382 of JAYGXS010000010.1, read as the reverse complement.
TACCCTTCCAGTTGACGAAATTCTCGACTGTAGTTTCTCAGTCATTGAAGGATTCGCCAGCTAGAAGTCTGCTTGTGAAATTTGCAGTACAGTAAAGCCTCGGGTGACGAGCATTTCAGTTAAGGAGCGAGCGGGAAATCTGTTTCGCTCGGCGAGTTTCAACTCAGTTAACAAATTCTCAGTGCGTGCGTGCGTGTGTCTGTGTCCACCGTTGACTCTTGCGCCCAGGGCGTGGGTCCTCAGCCGCAGTCTGCAGCCAATCAGTGAACTAATGCCGTTTGATTGGCTACGTTTCGCAAGACGAGCGTCTCAGAGGACGAGCTCAGTACCGGAATGGATTAAACTCGTTAATCGAGGTTCCGCTGTATTACAAATTTTGTATTGCAGTTCCAACAAGCATAAAACGCGATCCCCTGTGATAGTTCACGCATTTTTGTTTGGGGATTCTTCAGCAGAGGGTCGTGGCAATCACTCAGGATGTCTACACCTTGAAAGCAATGGTTACGAACGGCTGCTGTTTTTTATCTGCACTCAGAAACGTTCCCTGAGCGGGGAACTAACTTCTTACAGAAGTACTGCTTCTCCAAAGTATGTACCTGGGGAAGTTTTCCCAAATTTAGCTTATGTAGCCCTGCTCATTAATCCATACAACCTGAATTTTTTTCCTACGAAAACGGTTTTTATCGGGTTTATGGGCGAAAAATTAGGTCACGTAGTGGAATGTACTTTAATAAACGCTAAATGCATTTTTATTTTACTGTATTTAGAAGTATTGTTGCTTTATATCTGTAGATTTTCCTCATCTGTATTATTGTTTAACTTATTGCGGAAAAACCCGATTATCAAATTGCAGGTTTCTTGAATTTCCCTAAAAATTGAAATGGGGGTTAGGAGGTCGTCTACTTCAACTTACCTGTGGTCCAAGTAACCGTTAGATTAGTATAGTCCGCGGCGCGAAGCGCCACGCATACCTTCAATTTACATGCGGAACAACTTCTCCCAGCGGGCGCGGGAAACAAGTTCGACCACATTTTTTTCACTTTACACTTATAAAAATTTCCTTCTCTGCCTATCCTATTTCCTCACCCCACAAAACTCAATAACCACCGTCTTGCAGGATGAAATGCTGGGACTAGGGGTATATGAGTGGGGCTACATAAACTACTTTTGCCGAAGTTTTTTTTGTTTCGAGTCAATTCCATAATTTGGACATTTTTAATGGATATCTCAGATAGTGGTTCATTATAGTTGGGTGTGATAGAAATTACCGATTTGTACTTTTTTACTTTACTCATACAGTCTGTCAATGGTGCCTGGTATATCTAACTCTTTCTCGGAAATACACATCGATTTTGAAATGTTTGACGATTCACACTTTAATTGCTAATTTGGAAGACGATGGGGTGCTCCTTACACCGCCTACATTCCCAGACTTTTTTATTTGTAATTTTTTGTAAAATCAACTACTTAATTCGGACTTTTTCCAGGGTGAACTTGTCCTACCTGATGGATGATGAGTCCTTGATGGAAATTTACAAACTAACTTGGATTTCTATTCTGGTCAGGGGGAGATGAAGAGGGATAAACGGAAGGTTGAACTTTGGTGTCCGGCCTGTAAACTATTTATACCTAATCGGATTTAGTAATGCCGTCGTTAAATGTGACTGCCTTGTGCCCGGTAGGTGGTTGCAGTTCTTCTTGTCGATTCATTTCACTAGTCGGAGCAGCTTTGCTTCCCTCTAAAATTCTACCGTAATCTAACGAGTCCAATACTGTTAAAGTTGACGTCACTCCAGTCTGGTATTCAATGGTTACGAGGTTGAACGTCTATCCAGCAGGCCCTGGGTGTTTGAACATTAGGGTTTGCCGAACCTGGGGCTGAGTAATGCTGAAGATATTTCACCACCGCTGCCTGAGGATTATTCTTCGAGTTGAGTATACCGACTTCATCTCAAACGAGACAGTCCGCATTCGCTGCGATCTTATCGCGACGATATCTCAGGCTATTCTAGAAAGGCGACTGAAGTGGTTTGACAACGTTCTCCATCGTCCGCAGCTTAGCTTCCCTCTAAAATTCTTCCGTAATCTAACGAGTCCAAGGCTGTCAAAGTGGAAGTCAATCATTCAGCAATTGATTTTCAAGCGTTGCTTATCTCATCACACCACCGTCTTTTTCTTCTGTATTAGTGCCACGAAATTACAGTCTATTCGGCCTGCGTGATTGGTTTATCAGTTACTGCATGCAATGTAACAGACTACCACTAAGGGTCAGGCAGATGCTGACTTCGCTGGAGGCGGAGCGCTCACCTCTTCGCTCTCCTTGCTTCATATGGCCAATGGCCTTACACTTTTTGTTCCTTTTTAACACGAGAATTGCAGTCAGTGTTTGTTGGAAAACTCTCTGTTATTGTGTGTTCTGTGTCCCGAAGCGTTCTCTGAAATAGATTTCGCCTTCGTATGCCTGATACTAATACCTTCGTTGTCCCTCGGATAATTCAATCGAGGTTCTCTTAGACTACTCGGCTATCTGACTTACCTCCTATGATGCTTATTTGCTCTTTATTTTTCAGGTTCTGCAACTACTGTAAACCGGGCCAAACGAATGCTGGAATTTATCCAGTCCTCGTAATCTCTCCCCCCTCCCCGTGGAAACTGATGAAGATATTGTAAAAACAATAAAGTGCATTTTTGTATAAATTTCCTTAAGTCGTTTCCTAATTGGAGATATGTTTGGGCTTCGGGGGTAACAGGGTACTGTATCAATTAACGACAACCTACTTCACCGTCGTCAGCATGTAGAGTTTGGTTTGTTGTGTATACTTTTAAAGTTGCGAAAATTCACATCAGCGAAATCAGGAGAACAGCTGGCAATCATGCGTAAGTTTTCAATAAATTCTCATCGGATCATTACATTTATATGGGAAGGGGCTAAAATGCAAACATGCGGTCAATTACGTTAGTCATTGCATGCATGTTAGTCATGGGAGGAGGAGAAGAGGCGGCCGGTTACGCGGCGGTGAGCGTTTTTTGAAGTTGGACCAGGGGGAGCGGAAATGCGTGGGAAAATGCGGGTAGCTATGTGTAGCGGGCCAGGGATGTCGAGGTTGTTACACACGCACACCTAATTTGTACATATGATTATCCGGAAGTAACGCCGAACGGGGTTGTAGGGAGATAGAAAGATAACGCGATAGTGAGGAAATAAGGTCTGTTGATATCAAAGGAATGGTAGACAATAAAGAGGGGGAAGAATATGATACGGGGGATTACCAAGAGTCTGTACAAAAGATCCGCTTGGAGTGAGGGGTGATCACAGAATATTAATTAGATGCTGGTGGGAGTGCAGTGCTGTGGGCAACTGCGGATGAGGGCCATGGTGGTGCTTACGGCAGGAGGAGTGTGTAACGGCGGGAAATAGTGTCAACGGAATGAGAGCGAAGGAAGCCCGGTATCTTCACCAACAGACGTTCACACTATCTTCATCCGGATCCGCGCCAGAAGTGATCTTGGCGCGTTCAAACACCCATGCTTCGGGTTTGATCGTTACATGTGTGACCGTTGCTCCTGCCAAGCTCCAAACTTGCAGGAGGTCCTTTTGCGCACACAAGACCGACTTCTACAGTCGGATAGCAGTTGTCCACAACTGCTCCAGATCCGGCAAACGACTCCTGCGCTGAAAATGAGCAAGGACTGAGGTATCGCGAGGATATCTCAAGCCATTCAAGAAAGGCGAACGAGGTGGTTTGGACACGTTCTCCGTCGTCCGCCCCACGAGCTTACCTATGCTGCCCTCGATACGGTGCCACAGCCCAACTCAAGGCGTTGCAGAGGAGGGCAGCTGAAGCCTTAGCTCGACACCGTCCGTCAAGACATGAAAGCGGTTTTATACCTTCTATCTTCGGTCTCCGTTGCTGGAGAAGAGAGTGGGTAGAGCTTTCCAGATCCCCGGCCACTAACTGTCAGGCATGGTGAGATACCATTAAAGGCATCATTGAGGCTGGCTAGATCAAGCAGGATCACAGCCGTAGCAAGTAGAAGTTACATCAATAAAGTCGACAAAAAAGCTACTTCGAAAGCTTTTTTTGTGGATTAAAAATGCGCACGAGGAAGAATCGAATGCCAGCAGCCACACCGGTTAACAGGAAAGTGATATTGCTCGTATCGACTCTTAAAGTCTAATACATGTGCTTACAATAAATTCAATCTCATATTTTGGTTTAATTTCCAATCGGTAATTGCAAAAGTAAAAAAGGCTTCGGTAGTTGACATTTCAGCATGCTTGGACACCACATGTACGGTGAAAACAACTCACCACGCTCACTAATTGTCAATTTGAATCCTATCGAAGCCACCAAGTTCTTCGTAAATTGGTCAAATCGATTATTCAAATCTGCTAACCCTCCCCCCGCCCCGAATAATCATTTCTACACGGGTACTTTTTTCAACTGGTTAGTTCTTCTACAGACCTTTTGCGCGAGACCATATCCTAGAACCAGTTGCCCCGTTTTCTAATCTACTGACCGGCAGAGTCGTCCAAAATGTATTCGTAATCACCTCCCAATGCAAGTATACCTGTTCCTTCATCCAAAACCGGATCTGTTAAAATCAAAACCGGATTTTTTGAAATCAAAACCGCATCTGAAGATATCAAAACCGAATTATTATTATTATTGCTATAACTATTTTCTCCATTTATTTTACCGTTTTGGTAAAAGAAAACTATTTTTTAAATATTTCAAATGCATAGCGTATCAAATTAGTCTCGATGGACATCAGATAGAGAGAAAAATTATCCAAAGAATGTCTCCGAATGTTGAAAATAACTTGTCAAGTTATTTTCACTGACAAGTTGAGAAGCATTCTTCATTCTTTCAAGTAGATCTTATCTTCCTTGAATTGGAGCATTCTTTCTCATATTAGATTAAATTTTCCAGAAGACCTCCTCGCGGGGCTTCAGGAAAGGAGAATACCTTGGTAAGAAGTGTATCTCGTATGGAAACGTGTCTTGGAATTCTTGAATGAAATGGTGGAAACGAACGTTGTCCGTAAGAATGATGTATTCCTCGTCGTCCTCAAGAATATCTGGAAGGGCTGCCAAAAATATTTGATATACATTTCCATCTTCGCTACTAAGCACTGCTCCGCAGCTAATGAAGTTAACTGCATTGACAGCGAGGATCATAATTATAACATAGGTCTACAGATCCGGTTTTGATTTCAACAAATCCGATTTTGGAGGAAAAAAAACAGTATTAATGACTTCCCCATCTAAAATAAACCACCCTTTTGCTAACAAAGGTTTCCGAATTTAATGACCAACCTGTAGAGAAACGCTGGGCTGTTTTTTACCCCGTTTACACACGTAGAAGTGCCGACTTAAACCGTCTACTCGCCCGGCAGTTCGCAGACGCCGTTTGCGCCATCCATTTGGCGCATTTGGACAGTCAGCCCGTGTAGCCGTGATAGCTGGCGCTGCGCACGCGCACGTCGTTGGCGGAGTTATTTGCTCGCGTGCACACGCGTGCGTTGTGCGCCCAGTGGGCGGTGTCGACAATCTACAAGCCAAATGGGTGAGTCAACTTATACTCTTAACCTTGTCACTCTCTGTTATGTTACGTTTCCCCGCGTCTAAATTTCCTAATTTCCTCCTTTCAGACGTACGACGCAACAATGATGACGATGATGCGCCAGGGCCTTACGGGCTACCAGCTACCATGAAATCCACAGTGTTGCGTTCGGGTAGCCAAGAATTCTGAAAAAGCGCCCAAAGAAACTTATTTTTTGTACCATAATATTTTAAACGGCTTTTTTTTATTAATATGCATATATTACTCAACAAACAGTCTTCAAAAGAGTAATATTTCGCTGCGTTTCGAAAAAATTGGGGGCTTTCGCAGAAAAGGAGGAAACCCCTGTCCGGATAAAAATGAAACTCGATTTTTCGAGCTTCAAGCGCGCAAAAGCGAGGTCGCTTGAAGCTTGTTTTTTCGAGCTCGTTTTTTCGAGCTCGAACAGGCGGCCAAATCGAGCTCGATTCGAGCTTGTTTTGCTATTAGGATCTCACTGACCTTGACGCAGGCGTGGGCTGACCTTGAACATTTGGACTGTCAGCCCGTGTAACCGTGATGGCTGGCGCTGCGCGCGCGCGCATGTCGTTGGCGGAGCTATCTGGCGCGTGCGCACGCGTGTGTTGTTCGCCCAAAGGACCGGCCACACCTCGCTTCGCCCACGTGTTCGCCGCAGCCGTCGTCGTCGTATGACCGATTTTGGCGGGTGTGTGGATGTCGCCGCCGCCACCACACCGGTTGCTGCACACATTAGGCAGTAGCGCTGTCACGCGTCCTCGCACCTGCTCCGTGATCGTAAATGCGCCGGCAGACCGTTGGCTATGACGCACTTTGCTGCTCGCGAGGAGCAAAGGCCACAGCCACGACCAAAGTTTATGCATCTGGTCGGTTTTGAAGATTGCGTAAGCAGCAACACTTTTGAGGGCGTTTGTAGCTCAGTGGTTAGAGCGTTGGCTTCCGGTAAAGGCCTTCTCTACTACACGGGTTCAAATCGCGCTGAACACCTCCATTTTTTCACAATTGGGTCAACTCAAATTAAGGAAATCTGTCAAACCTTCTTATAAAAAGCGTGAATAAAGTAAGAGAAAATACAAAACTGCATTCGTACAGAAAAATATATAAAAAAGAAGGAACATATGAAATGGCCATGGAGACTAATCAATAACGCAAGAAGGTTAAAACACTGTGAGCAGCAAAAATGGGAAAAAAACGTCTGAGGCAAAAAAATTGGGAAGGGAAATGTGTAAACAGGTAGCCGGTGTTATCGCAGTAGATGCTTTATGTCAGCGTTTCTACAGGGTAAAAAAGCCCAACTTTTTCCTACAGATTGGTCATTAAATTCGGAAATTCTTGCTATTACAAGACTGGTTTATTTTAAGTGAGAAAGTCATTAAAACACTTCCATAATGAGGTGATTACTTATACACTTTGGACGACTCTGCTTGTCAGTGGATTAGATAGTGAGGGATATGCTTCTAAGATTTGCTCTCAGGCAAAAAGTCTGTAGAAGGACTAACCATTAACCAAATCTGTCTAACCTTAATAATTAACTCAGTCTAGTAGTCACTCTGGTGGATTCTAGATGATTGCTTAGGAAATCCTGCTTGGGTAGTCAGGTTTCTGTTCAGCATTGGTGGATTCCATGCGAGCGTTAAGTTGGGCGGGTAAAATCGATCCGAGTGTGACTAAATTCACGGCGCACGGCGTCGCTTCGTAGCTCAAGTCGTAGGGCGTTGGCTGCGTAAAGGCCTCCCCTCCTATGCGGTTTCGGATACCGCCAAATGCCGCGAGTTTTTTCACAATTCGGTCAACTAAATTAACGAATCTGCCAAACCTCCCTAATAAACTTGAATTCATACAGAAAAATTGATACAAACAGCAAGGTAAATGACCAAGAGGCTCATCAATAACGTAAGAAGGTTCAAATACTGTGGGCAGCAAATGTGAGGAAAAACGTCTACTGCAAAAAAAAGTTTGGAAGGGAAATGTGTAAACGGGGTGCCGGTGTTCCCACGGCAAAGTTAGGTTCACCACATGCTCTAGCTGTTTACATAGGTTGGGTTTAAACCACCGTATGTAGGCTGTGCCTCCGGGTAGCGTAAGGTACGAGTTGTTCATGCCTGACATTTTGGGGTCCAAATAATTCCCCATATCTGGCAGATGTTCAGTAATAGATGAACGAGGAACTCTGTTTTCTTGTTGCAAAAACCAGCTAGGTAAGTTCCTCTTGGTTCTGGCTGCCAATTGCCGGTGCGTTCGCCCTATGTACTTGTAGACAACCTTCACAATTGCGCCAGGGAAAAGATGCCCCAGAGAGTCTGGTTAGGTTAATGTCGCGCTCTCTCTCTCTATCACGCGTTTGCGCTCGGATGACCGATAATGCCTTTCCGTCTTGACTTTAATTTTTTAGGAGTCTACCTGTTCGTGAGCCCTTTTGAGCAGACCGATCACAGACACTGTCACGGAATTATGGCAGCGATTAATTCCGGCTCGTGTACCTAAAAAGGCGTAGCACGTCTGTAAGACAGCCTGCTGAAAAATGAATTGTTTCTGCCAATTCAAGCGTGTACAGCAGCTACAATACAGTGGAGCCGTGGGGTAGCGAACAGCCCTATCTACAGGCATTTCAGATAACGAGCGAGCCAACCGCAAAATGCATTTGTTTCGCTTGAAGAGCTCTCGATCAGTTGACGGACTGTCAGTGCGTGTCCGCCGTTGAGACTTGCTCACAGGGCATGCGTCATCGGCCGCTTGTCGCCAATGCAGTTTGATTGGCTACGTTTCGCAAGACCAGTGCTTCACATTAGAGCTCCGTGACGGAACGGATTAAACTCCTGAAATTATCACTAAAAAAGAGTACGGAAGAGGCACACAACGCCCCGGTGGTGGTGAGAATAATTGCTGGTTTGTGACCCGTGGGAATAGCAGCGTTCACCGGAAGAGGTTCATTATAAATCTGACATTTTGGGGTAGTTTTTTCGTCTACCCATCTTCAGAGAAGGGACACTCTGGCTCATGGACCTAATCTTTATGCCGCTCTTTTTTTCTGCGGGCGTGTTCTACCAGTCATGGCTGAGTCACTGTGTGTGACTTGCGCCCCACCATCAGCCTGTCACAGTGTCGCGTGTGTTAGTGTCGGCCTCGTGTGCCTTCGTTTCGTCTCCCCCGTCGTGCCCCGAGTTGTTTCAGGCATAAACACGTTGGTAGCGGTGTTTT
>JAYGXS010000010.1:3162898-3204346 GCA_036362985.1 Ligula intestinalis | reverse complement strand
GAGCCGGAGTCCACGCAGCTGTGTCAAGCAGCAGCAGAATACCGGCGTTACACGTGTCTGGGCCAATAAGCAAGTACCTTGGCTGTTAGAATGGTAAGTTACAACGTCAATTTATACTACTAACGACTGTCTGATTGCAGCATGTGTGTATTTTACAGGGGTTGACGGGTTTCAACACGAATATACACTTCCAATTTCAGTCTACACCTATAGACCTTAAATATACTTACATATACCGTGATCAGAAATTAATTGTTCGGGAGATTAAAAAGCTGAAGTCCAATAATGTATCAATCTAGAAGGCTGAAAGTGGATAGATAGGAGCCTGGTGAGGGAGAAGAGGAAGGGGGAGGAGTTATCGAAGCAAGACAGTTCATGTTACAGTAAAAGCCTGTAAAGTGTGAATAATAAGGACAAAGAACCAGATGGCCCTACGAGGGAGGGGGGGAGGCGTAAGAGAGAATATATTTATCGATCGTTACCACGGCAATGCGAGTATGATCACACGATCCACGTGGTTAATCAGAACAAAATCGAAGCCCACCAGAGTTGAGCCGGCAGCCAGTTCATGCTACGCGGTGGACCACACAAACTCAACCTTGCCGCCCTCCTTCCATTCATGCGCTGACCAATAGACGAGTTAGCACTACCACGCCAATCATGGGGCAATGAACGCGTGAAACGGCCAAATAATCGATAACAAAGTGCACGAGTGCGGAAAGCAGTGGAAAGTTCAGCTTGAGTAAAAGGGCACAGACACAACACAAATGAACCCTGGCGTTTTCGTTTTCACCCTTTCGGATGCGAGGGCAACTGTTGGGTCCGGATTTTCGTGTCCGCCCCAACACCGGCACAAATTTCAGTTTGATCAAAATAAACTACGGCGGGGAAGTCGCGCGAAATGCCGGAGTTTACGAAAGCTTGATCATTTCTCACAAAACGGGTATGAAAGCATGCACGAAAACTTAGAATTAATAATGCACATACCTCGCGCATATTTGTTGCTTAAAAGAAATGCAGCATGTAATGTAATGTTTGGTAAGAAATATAACATTTTCTTAAAAATCCTCAAGTTCTGGAGACGTAAAAATAGCTGTAAATTAGAACATTACATGTATATCTTATCGTCAGTTTAAAGGATAACCATACAACTTTCTTCAGATGAAAAGAACTTTTCTTTAGTCAACAGTTTTTATACATCTTATCGTTATTGGATTACAATTTATTGAATATCCTCCTTTAACTTGTGGCAAATTGCAACGCTTCCGTGGTCAATGCTCGGTGGATGGAAGATACATGGGAAAACATCCAGTAGTTGTTGGAAACAGTCAGTTCCACAAATTGCTCATCATTTCCGACGATATCCACAGTACGCATGACGCACGGCTGGTGACTTACACGTGATTTAGTTTGCAGTGGTAGTTGACTTGCAGTAAATTGCGGCGGACGGCCACATTGCCTGTCCTCCCCTGCATTCTGCAATGCCTGCGTCCCCCAAAGTCATTTGTTTTTGCACGTGAATGTTCCAACTTGCTGATCTGAAGACCACTTGACCGCTATTCATTACCGCCCATACGTGCGCACACACTTCCGCATACACGCGCATCCTAAATAGTCTCGGCTTCCTAAAGGACACTTACCACGTCACTTCTTTGGCCTACGCAGCAGGGGTCCTTTGCAGGCGACATACCCTCGGGCAATTGCAAGACACCAATAACGGAACACTTGAACCTGCTCCCCAGTCCTACTTAAGCTGCTGCCACCACTGTCTTATGCTCTTTCGCTCTCTCACTCTCTCTCTCTCTCAGATCTGGCTGGATGCAATCAACATGAGTCCTGGCTTCGCCAGTGGCCACTGCCGCTTGGGACAGAAATTGGGAGTTCCGTACGCAATAAATCTCTCATCCTTGTGACTTCTGTCTTATGACTTCCAACCTGGGATTAGACCTGATGATTGCAGAGGTCCGAGTGTATCCACTGCTTAGACCTTTACACGTGTAGTGGTCGCTGCCGGCCGACGCCCTCCATTGCTTTGTGCGGCATCAGTGTTCAAGGCCAGCTGCCTCAAGGTCATCCAATACCTCAGTCAGCGCTTACAGATGCGTTGACCTGCAGAAACTTGACGACCTACTTCTACTCGGACACACACACACATGTGTCTAGGTTCTCGTGGCTGCCCAAGCACCACTAGAACATGTCCTCTTTTTCCACCCTCAGCCGCCAGCCATGACTTAGGACCACGGCGCTCCAGCAGAATGACCCGTGCTCCGACGTGAAAACTCGTTCCATCTATTCTTCGTTCCTTTGTGTACACAATAAACCATCCCTTCTATTCTGGCCTTCCCAAGACTTCTCCTCAACTGAGTAACAATGGTCTGAAGATCGCAGTTGCTAGGGTATAACTAACTTAACCCTCTGCAATTCATGCCTCCGCGGCATGTCTGTCTGCCGTGTCCACTAAGCGCGTGCGCAGCAGAACGTGTGTTCACCCCATGTCTGTCCTTACTGGCCAACCAATTCCCAAGACCAGTTCACAAAGGACCTTTTTGTGGTGACTGCTTACGCTCAGACGCTACCGGACGCGGCAACATCACTGCCAGTCATACAGACTTCCGGACACGGTGACCTCATTGCCAGAATGCGACTCTTGACTGCACTTAAACTGATAACAGAGCAACGTTGTAAAGGTTGTTCAAAGGGTTCATAGCAGCTCTTTTGAGGTCGAGAATCCTGACCTTTACAGTAATTACAGTCTTTATGGGCCAGTTTTCGCGCGCATAGAATTGTCCAGTCGGTTGTTTTTTCATGCGTCACTTGACATTTTGCCTTTTTTCTGCTGATGAAACCAAGTCGTATTCAGGCGCAAGCTCTCTGATTTGAGGGCTGTTCGACCCACGCCCCATACCATGTGATTGAGGCCACCTTGTGCGGTGACCTCAACCACATCAATGTTGGACTGGTGACCGGTTGTTCGCTTGATCACCGCGCCACCAGGAAAGGTTGCTGTCTGCTTGGTTGTAGACCTGTAGTGGGCCCTAGCAATCACTTGGAACCCAAGATCAGCCACTGACGCATGGAGCCCCTGGCCTGTAAGGCCCGCACGTCCACGCCCGCCTTCGCCCATCTCAAGGTCGTGCCATGACTGCTAGTCTAGATATAAGCCACGTGATTGGCTGCCGTAGCAAAGCATGCGCAGGCATTCCGGTGATTCCCGAAGCTCTCGTCACTCCTGAATCGACGCCCTCACAGCTGGAATGCAGTCATCCGAGAGTCAAAACTCGTTCCATCTATTCTTCTACCCTCTACACTATTTCCCAAGACTTCTCTCTCATCTCCTAAGGAACCTGCGCCTGGAAGATCACAATTGCGAGAGTTTAATTCACTTATCACCCTGCGATAACAGCCCCGAAGCCACTAGTGCAAGCGCACTTGCTAAAATCCGCGCGAGGCACGCGTTCATGCGTACTGACGTCAGTGAGTGGCCACTACAACTACAACGTTACCCTCTTCAGTAGGGGTGAATAGGTACGAGGCGGTTGACAATTGGACAAGTGCGCAAATCTAATCACGGGGGATTTGGCGTCCGAAGTGTGTGAGCTTAGCATTCATCGCAGCCTTGAAGGTGATTGGTCAGACCGGGTTAGACAGTCACTAACGCAGGTGCACTTGTTAGAAGCCACTTGAGGCAAGAGTTCGTGCGGATTGACGTCAGTGCAGGGCCACAACAACGTCACTCTCTTTTGCCCCATCCGTAAACCACAGTGTCTGAGTGGGCGGGTCGATTGGGCAACTGAATTCATTTTTGCGTGCTGGCTGTGCTGGTTCACAGAAAATGGCCGCGTGCGTGTACGTCGCCAAGGCAGTGTGCGGAGAGTGTGGGCATGCGTGCTGTGTGTCGACCGAGAATCCAGGCACTGGTTCTCCTTGCGGCGTAATAACCGGTGACCGGTCAGGCACAGTGTTTACGTTACTGGCAGTGATGCTGTTGGTGCTTATGCCTATGGTATATGCTTATGCAATGCCAGACTTTAGCACACCATGGTTCCTGCAACCTGATAGGTGCTGGCACTTTCTCGCGGTTCTGACTCCCTGTCGGTGCATGCGTTTGATCTCCCACTCGATTTTTAGGTCCCAACTCAGGTGACCGATTATCTAGGCGGTCGCTAGACGGTGGAAAGAGAGTTATATCGACCCTCAGCGCGCTGCTCTCCTCACTATAATAAATATGAATGCACCCGAATCTATCACGGTGCGCTATGAGCCGTGGCTTGTAGGGTCTGCCAACTGACGGGAAAACTCGGACTCCCTACGTAGCTGCTCCTTCTGTACGCGTGTATTTGTGTGTGCGTATGGGAGGAGAGTGAGGACTGAGAGTCAGGCTGCAGTGGCTCCCTCTTAATGTGGCCTTTATGGCGCTCCCGCGCACGTTGGAGCCTAACTAGCGAGTTGGCTGAGTCAAGTGTGCGCATGTTGAGTGACTATCAAGCCAGCCACCTACACCCTTCCTCATCCCCAGTCTTATTGACTCTGTATTTACACCGGAAACGGAGGTGGGAATGGCGAGCGAGTGGGCAGATTCTCCGCGAGCCTTCTTTCACTTTTTTTCATTGGCGGTAGTTCACTGCGTTGCTTCAACTTGCTGTAGCCTTCGTACAGCTTACCTCGGTGTCTGATTTGGCCTGCTTCAGCGTTTTCTACGGCTTGTTGGAGCACGCGGCTGCCCATCATCAAAATCGACGGGGGAACCGTCGGTGGTGGTGGTGGTGGTTGTTGTTGTTGTTGTTGTTGTTAATGCAGGATCAATTGAAAGGGAAGTGGCTTTAGAACAACGACTTCCGGATCTTCTTCAGATACCGGACTGTGGCAGAGGGTCTTCGGGCGTCGGTCTTCGCTGCATCTTTTCTGTTGAGATACTCTCCGTTTGGTAGGATTGGAATTTGATGGTCCACCATGTTCAGCGCACCTCCATTCTCCATGTTCTTTTGTTACTTGTGTGAGTTTCCAACGGGTCATACCAGAACATGATTTATGGCAGCAAGCAGAACAGTCAGGACATTGTAATGGTATGATGTTACCCGCTATAGTCGCCTCACAGTTTCAGCAGTATTTTCTGTTGAGGTTGGTGGATACGGCTGGAAGGGATGAGGAAGACACTAGGGTCCCTGTAAGCGGCTGATGCAAGTGTGCGGGCAACACTGCATGGTCGAGGGAGGGTCCGGCACAGGTCATATGGGTATAGCCAGCACTCGTAGTCGCACGAGCAAGGCCTCTCGTACCCGTTGGGTGTTCCGGAGAGGTCGCAGTCTCTGCGCTGCACCTGTGGCGCTGGATGTCATTCATTTCCTTAGCAGATGTGGCCTGCCCTACTGTCATCTGTAAACACTTTAGATGCTATCAGGCTCCACAAATGTAGCACTGGGCACCTCCTTTGTGTGCTGACTTCCCACAGCAAGGACAAGGCCACCTGGGTCCTGGATTCATTTATACGTCTCCTGAAAGCTCCAAACGCTTTCTAGGCCACCAGCCAGCTTCCTTGTATCGAGATACCGCTGCTGGCGCTTCGGCTTCCGACTCCAAAAATACGACGGTGCTCTTTCGAAGCCTTTCTTGCATGTCGTTGGGGTTGATCCTGTAAGTTCCATTCGTAGACGTCTTCTTGGAAGTCGACGTCCAGTGGAACCGGTACCGCGAGGAGGTTGGAACATGACCGGGTGGTGGTGGTGATGGTGATGGTGGTGGTGGTGGTGGTGGAGGTGGTGGTGGTGGTGGTGGTGAATAAACTTTCTGTCACTGCAAGTTTTCCGTTGCGGTGATGCAAATAGATCCATGCAGCGCGAATCAACACCGGAATGTGGAATGCTACAGGGAGAACAAATGCATGAGCTTCCTTTGGTGGTGGTTTGTATAATTATCAAAGGTTGTTGGTGTCGACAACCGAAGGCTCCCCAAATCAAGGAAGTGAAGGAGGACGGAAAAAACTGGAGTAGCTTTACTGCGGGAAACTGAACTGTACAAAGGTTGCTCGACGCGCCCCTGTTGCCGACTATGTCTGCACGCCAGATGCGTCCATGAAGTTCTCTTTTTTGTGGGGCCTTGACTGCGGGATATATGCTCTGTATTCGGCAGCCAATCAAATGAAGCGAGAGAATCGAGTTCTCGCTATCAAGCACGCATGGCAAGTCGACAGCGGGCGTGCTAAAGAACACAAGCAGGCAGCGTGCGAGGCTTGGCAAAAGAAGACAGCGTTGGGCGCGCGGTCTCAAACAGTGTCTTCTGAGAGGTAGGGTAGTTGTGTTTACATTGCGGCGCATCCTTTAATGCTAGTTGACAGGGCTGACATGTTGACAGATAATGAGTTTCGCACGCTTGGCCTGCGACGTCCCGGATCTGTGTGCCTGTCACTTCACCTTGGTATCCGCTGTTTTGCTGCCTATGAAAATCGTTATTCCAGGTTTTAAGGTATTTATCCAGGCCACCTCACCTGGTTAAGCTCCACACGTTTGATTGGAGTCTTATCATAGGTTTGGCGTCTACTGCATGCCAACATAAATGCTTCCATGAGTCAGCTCTCGTCAGGCAGCCATCCTCTACTCTATCTCAGTTGAAACTTTGTCAGCATAACCTAGATGCTCATCTTGCCTGATCTTCCAAAGACCTCAACAATGTGTGCGCTTTCTCTTCTACTGCCAGGATTCTTTAAAAGACGCGATGGTTAAAATGGTTTACTCTGCTTACTTGGCTTGCATCAGCATTGGAAATGTCTCCACTGGATAGATTATAATATGTAGTCGTGAGACTAACTCGGCAAATCCCCACTCTTACTTCGAAAAAAATGCAGAAACGATTTCAGACTGAGGGTTGGCGTCTCCCATCGCCCGAAGAAAGTAAGCAGCGTTCACCTAAATAAGGCTCCTAGGTCATAGCAGATGGCTGCATAACTCTCTAGTCGATGTACACTTTCGGAACGCTTGCTGCTTCCGGTCTCTCTAACAGCCAATCGCAGGCTTACTCATACAGGACCTCATTTGACGACTGCCCATCAGACCTCACTCCAGACGCCTTTTGCTGGTTTGCGGTTTTGCGGTCGTCTGATAGTCAATTTCCTACTGCCTATGCTCCCCTTTATTCTGTACAGAATATACTCTTCCTTCTACTCTGGCCTACCCAAGACTTCTCTCTTATCTTCACCTAAGGAACCGGGCCTGGAAGATTGCAACGGTTAACCCTAACACCTACAATCTTCGAGACCCTGGTTCCTTGGGAGATTGGAGAGAAGACGGTGGAAAGGCGAGAGTAGACGGAACAGTGTATTGTTTACAGAAGAGTTAGGGGAAAGTTGCCAGTCCGTCCGGCATGGCTGTTCGGTCGGAGGGCGCATAAGCGCGCGGCCTCACACCCATCTCGCTCAGAGCCGATTCCCCAAGTGAGTGTTTGAGAGCCGTTAGGGCAGTAGACAGAGAGAGAGTGGGTCCATTGGCTAGGTCGGCCTGTGATTGGTTGGACACCGCGTGGGTGGACAGTGTGTGGGTGGATGGCGTATGGTTCGACACCGTTGATGGACATCGTGGGTGGCCTGTGTCTCGCGGCACTCACAACGACCTTGAGGTCCAGACACAGTGAGATCACGAGAGGAAGGCCAGATAACGAGCAGGCAACGACCCACTACAAATACTCCCCCTGGAGACCGTATCGAGGAAACTGAAAGAATCCGAGTGGAGGAAGAATGGTTAATTTAAGTGAGGGATATACGTGCCAAATACAGGGTTCGAAGAGCTGGAGTTCGTGTGGTTGGCTTGCGAGAGCCAGTTGGAAGGGACGGTTGTAGCGACTAGCTTCACCCGAAGTGCACTTGTGAACGCTTGTCGTGACTAGCTCAAGCCGAAGTGCAATTTCGGAATGCTTGTTGCTTTCGATCTCTGTAACAGCCAATTACAGGGCGACTCACACAGGACCTCATGTGACGACTGCCCATCGGACCTCACTCCAGACGCCTTCCACTGGCTTGCAGTTTTGCGGTCGTCTGATAGTCAATTGCCTACTGCCTAGTCTTGCATTTATTTTGCACAGAATATACTTTTCCTTCCTCTCTGGCCTTCCCATTACTCCTCTTCTCTCCTAAGGAGCCGGGTCTGGAAGATTGCAGTCGTAAAGGTTAACTCAATAAGCCTCAACATCCCTCGATAGATCTGCTAAGGGCCACGAATTTTGTATTGGGGAGGGGGGGATGACTGGGTGTGAGGACATCCACCGGAGAAGACAAATGGTTTAGCTACGTGGTCACTGGAGCGTAGTCAACGTAACAAGCATGGCCTGATTTCTTAGGCCCAGAGGAAGAGATGAGAGGCCAAAGTGGTACGAATATGTTATTCTGTACAGAAGGACTAGAGAGTAGGCAGGAGGAGATTTGACTGTCAGACTAGCGCACGCACGCCCACAGGCCGACGGGCTGTATCTTAAGTGAAGAGAGTGTAGGGTATTACCGGAAAGCCAGAACATGCATTGTTCCTGCAGCCAATCAGGAACTGGGTCACACTGATTGGTGTGACTACTCACGCGGGTAGATCGAGTCTAGCAAGACTGCGGCCAGACCGAGAGGCGGCAGCGTGGGCGCGCGCAAGTGACAAGTCAGCGTGTGGTGGACATTCACGCGCAGTGCTGCTGATCATGGCGCTAGTGGACCACTTTGGAAGTACGGACGAACCTAAGTGCAATTTCTTCGCCTGAAACCTGTGAAACGGGGGCTGCACAACTTCTGCCTTCTCATTAGTTTAGAATCGAGAGTATACGAGCAGTTCACTAGCACTAAAAACCATAGGCCGCAGGCTTGTGTGGTGGTGGTGGTGGCGGCGTTGGTGATATGTTTATGTGTACGTTATTTATGCCGCCTCTGTTCAGCATCCTTAGGGGGCATGCTGTCGCATTGTGCAGTGTAGGTGTTCGTACGTGAGCGTACAGCCACGATAGCCCATACTTTTATTTCCTGTCTCATCGTGCTTCTGCCGCACAATTGAGCCAGCCTGCAGACTGCAGCCCGCGGTGTACTGCAGTGGGCGTTCGTTTCGCAGTGGAAACCCGTGATCGCTGAGTCATCACTCCAAGTCTAGAGTCACGCTGACTGCCCGCACCCTAGCCATCTCTAGCTCGATGTCTGGCGCGACCTACCAACACCTGATATCACGGTCTGACCTATTACCATCAAGGCTTTCCGAGACAGCGACAACTTTCGGCGGCTGCGCAGATTACTGCGGCTAGGACATACTGCGGATTCTGCCCCTCAGGGAGCGGACACAAGCAACGTCGTCGGCAGCTTTGATGACCCCACGCTCTCACACGACCTTCACGGTCGAACGCCGTGCCAGACCGAGTGGAAACTTCTTCCCAACTCTTCTGTACAGAAAATACTGTTCCCAAAACGTCTCCCATCTCCTAAGGGACCGGGTCTGGAAGATCGCAGCCGTTAGGGTTAAAGCTTTTTTGCCTTAACACTCCTCAATAACTGGTGATTTCCCAATGTGTCCCTGTGATAGTACAATCTCTTTTCCCCCACAACTCACTACAATCGATTGAGTGCTGAGCTCTATAGCGGCGAGACAGGTCAAAAAGGAACTCACTACTTAGTAGCACTGGTAGTTCTAGAAAGGGCACATATTTCGCGAGCTTCAGGCCCGGTTCCTTAGGAGAAGGAGAAGACGTTGGAGGCCGGAGTGGTAGGAAAACTTGATTCTGTACAGATGGAAGTGGAGAATAGGTTGGAGGAGATTGGCTATCGGACAATCGTAGTCCTGCACCCGAGCGGGACAAAATCCGAAGTCCTAGCTTGGCGGCAGTCATACAAGGGGTCACCTCAAGCATTCTTTTTCTGAGTAACCTTAAAGGTGATTGGCCAGACCGGGAAATGTCTACAGTCTGCTGACTAGTGGATCCAGCACGCTCACGGCTGGACTGCACTTGTTCGGGAGTCAATTACGCGTGACTTATAATCTACGCCTTCTGCACTTAAGTAGATCATTTATAGCACTCAAGTCTTCTACGTCACATCTTATTTACTAGTTTCTAACCATTGAGACACGCCATTAGCTATAACGACCTGCAGATGAATGACCATCGAGACTGCACTCTACCAAACCTGAAAAACAGGTGTTTTCAATGATGCATGCTCAGGCTATTACAATAACATGGACAATGAATTTTCAGACAAGGTCAGGATTTTTATGGGAATGGGTTGGAAATGGGTGCGTTGGTCGATGCGAGGTGGTGCCCCTGGATCAAGCAAGTTTAGGGAGCGCTGGTGAAAGTTCAACGGAGGATGACCAAACTAGTCAGTGGCTTGGAAGGCCTATTGAGTGTTAAAGTTCATCAGGCTAAACCTAATTGCTGCAATCTTGCAGGCCAGGCGCCTTAGATGAAGAAAGAGAAGTCTTGTGGAAGAGTATATTCTGTACAGATGGAAAGGATGATAGTGAAGACGAAATCTTGACTGCCAGAGTGCACGTCTAGCCGTGAGGTGGCCTAATTTCGGAGTGATGTCTGGGGGTAGACATTACAACGGCCAGCGTTGGCTGCAGCCTTGAAGGTCACTGATTGTACCGCGCGAAGTTACGCACCGGCGAGGACGCAGCCGAGATTGGGTGTGTAAGTAGGTCGTGCCAGGCACTGAGTGAGAGGTGAATAGGGCGTGGACAGTCAGCGTGACTGCAGCCTTGGCGTGATGAGCCAGCGATCACGGGTTCCCACAGAAGCAGCCGGTCATACCCACACTCAGCCGAACCTCGAACTCGCGACCTCAGAGTCAAACGCCCTAACGCCCACTGAGCCACGAGCTCCCACGCAATTAGCGGGGGAGGGGACGAATGAGTTCCGTTAGCGGTCGATTGAACGTCTATCAATGAGTGCATAGTTGTGCAGCAGCCTGCGAGTGTGTGTGTGGGTGCGTGTCTACTTCCGCGCTTCGCCGCCAACGCCTTGGCATCCCTCCTCCGCCAAAGGTAGAGGTGCGTCGTGCCAGCTGGTGATCACGCTCAAACCTGCCACACACACACACACGCACACACACCCACAGCCTTCATCAGTGCGCCATCGTGTGAACGGATGCAATCTGCGTTTGTGTGTGTGTGTGTGTCGTGCCGATTTTGAAGGGGTGTGTGTGTGCTCTAATTCAGCACACAAACACACACACAAAAACACGCAGACTGTGAACCGATTTCGCCACCGACGTGGAGCCAAAGAATCACGCAGTGGCGAGTGCGCGAGTTTGGGTGCAGACGGCAACACCCGCCGCGCACCGATGGCCCTGACATCGGAGCACACACATGCACACTTCGTGTGAGAGGAGGGGGGGGGGGGGGAGGAGCGGTGGGGCGAGGTCATTGAGGCGAAAGTGGTGAGTCAGTGGTCTATAAAACAGGTGGCGCGAGTCGCCTCCCGCCCCCTGCGTCTGCACGTCCGCCTCGCCTTGGACGTCGGCAGCCGCGACGCTCGAAACAGGTGGCAGTGCGTTTGGTGGGGGTGTGACGGACCCTTCACCGGTTTTTCGTCAGTGGCGTTGAGTCGGTTGGGTACGCATGCCTTTCAGGGCACTTTACTGATAGGTGTGGAGTCTAAGGCGTGGTGTTTGGGAAGTGTCGAGCTGCTCTCCTATGGGTCCCATGCGCCTGGTTAGCTTGTGGGATACGATGTGGTCCAGCCGGATGCTAGACGGAATAACGTATCCCAATGAATATAATCTGATAGATATAATAAGGCGTGAAAGACTGGATTGTTAAAGATAATTTAATGTTGTGTTGAATGAGTAAGAATATGAGTAATGGGTAAGGGACTCCCAGACAAGTGCAGTCCAGCCATGAATGGGTCGGAGTCCAGAGGCGCAGTCCGGCAAGTGGATCACTGGGTCCGGACGTCTGCAACCGAACAGTAGATCGTCGGTCCCGGGAGTGACTGAGCGTAAACAACTCCCCCACAGTAAGTTCCTGACCTTGAGAAAGCCAGACAGAGAGTGACCCTTAACGGAGGCTTTGACTATGGTGTCTTGCTCACGCGTGGTTGTCCTGCCAGACATGACCTCTCCCCGCGGTGTCCGAGGGAAGCATGACTAAAAATAAGGGGTCGCTACAAGCTCCTTGTGGCAGGTAAAGAGGGCGGTAGGGGTTCCCCTCATAAGCAACCCCGTAGTTTACTGTAACATAACTAACTAAACCAAAAACCAAACATAAACTAAATAAAACTAAATAAAAAACTAAACCGCGTCAAAATAAAACTAATAAACTAACAGCCGAACTGAATTAAATAATACAATAAAATGGAATAAGTAGTTAGTTATGTTAAAGTAAAGTGCGATGCTACTTATAAGGAACCCTTGCCAAGAGGTATCCACGACGGTCGAAATATGTGGCAACAGGTTGGCAGCACGACGGACCATCTATCGATGGGTGTTTCTCGAAAGGACACGTCAGGAAGTCACCAGTTATCGGGGAGCTGCTAAGGCTACTTGAGGTAACCCTAACGGCTGCCATTTTCTATCGTGTATTCTGCACAGAAGGAAAGGCGAATAGTTAGGACGAAGTCTTGAATCCTGGAGCGCACATCCAGCCACGAGGCGGGCTAAGTCCGGAGTGATGTCTGACAACATTCATCAGAGCGCTTACCGTTAGCTGTCTGGTTTTATGCAACGTCGGAGGTGATTGGTTGGACCGCGCTGAGGTTACGCCGAAACTGGGTGTGTAAGTAGGTTGTGTCAGACGGTGAGTATAACTGCAACCTTGGCTTGATGAGTCAGCGATCACGGGTTCCCACAGGGGTGTTAACGCCCACCTCACATCCACCGGCTTCTCGTCAGTATAAAGGTAGCATTGAAGTGGTTTGATATGCATGCCCTTCGGGCCACTTTACCCCCGGTTATCTCCTGGCCGCAATTAAAGATGGCGGTTAGGGTTCCCGTAATAAGGGGCACTGTAGTTTACAATAACACAGCTACCTAAACTTAAAAATAAACTAAAACTACAGTAAACTAACTAAAAACTAAGCCACATCAAACCAAAACTAATTAAAATAAATAATAAACGAATAAGAGGACTAAACTAAACTAATAAAATACGACGAAATAAGTAGTTAGTTATTGTGGCGGGGATAGGCGTACACCGAGCTGTTATAGGAAACACTCGTCCCTCTATGGTGCCTTTGGAGCTCAAACTTGAGCTTACGCCGCAAGACGGCTAATGATATAGGCAGAAGGACATTACCGACAAGGACAGGGCTGGCCATTTCTGGCTTATTAGCCGCCATCAGCCAGTCATGCCCAACTCGAGGGTTGCCCCAGAAATTTGTATCCCGCTCGAGTTTTGAGCCAGCGACCATGGTAGTTAGAAGTCAAACGCTCTAACCGTTGCGCCACAATCTCGCTGTCTTAACGGGTTATTTTTTGATCGGGATTCGAACCCGCATAGTAGAGGAGGCCATTACGCGAAGCCAACGCTCTAACCGCCAAGCTACAAACGCCCCGCCTCGTGCCATGAATTTAATCACACTTGGGTCGATTTTACCCTCCCCCCAACTTTACCGCTCATATGGAATTCACCAATACTGAGTAGCAAGCTGACTGCAAAAGCGGGATTTCCAAAGCAATCATCCAGAATCCACTAGAATGGCTACTAGGCTGTCTTAATTATTAGGAGGCTTGACAGATTTGCTTAAGTTGACATGACAGGCGAAAAACAAAGCAGATAAATAATAACAGAAGAGATCATATTGTTGAAAAGCGAGGGTTCGGGTGAGTTTTAGGGATCAGGATAATAGACGACCAATCATTTGATCCAATTAATATCCTTGGGGAAAAGGTGGAAAATAGCCGAATGATGAATTACCCTGTACAAGACGCAGTGGTTCCCGGCAAAGCAGGGACCGTGGTGACAAAGATAAGTTATGTGTTAGGTAGAAAGATAGGATAGTTTATGATCTCGACTGAGTTAGGGGGTCTGTAGGATAGCATCCAAAGCGAAGGTGAATAATTTTACTGAAATAATGCCTTGAGCATGGATTAGTGGCCTAAGGAGGGTAATCAACACCACGGTAGTTTAGACCGGGAAGTGGGTGGTTTTCCCGAAAGAAAACCGAAATATCAGGTACTTTTTAGTTTCTTCTAAGGAGATAACAGTCGGCAGATGTGAGCACGCTTCTCTCCCCTGCAACATCTCAACAGCTGCGTCGTCCATTTATGTATTCACTGTGGCCTAAATTCAGAGTTGTCCCCGACGCTAACCCCTTATAAAAGCGAGTGGACGGCCCACTCCGCGCACTATTTATCAACCAGGTGCGCAAACTTGTAGAGTAGTCTCGTAAAGCAATGCCCATTTGGTTGAGATCTACTGAGAACGAGGCGACATTTATTTGAGGGTTCTTCGAGCTACTGTGAGGAAGAAAGGAAGGAAAACGAGAGATTGGCGCCATCAAAGCGCAGTTGCATCGTCGAACCCGGTGCTTGTCTACCGGAAGAGCTGTCCTTTTAAATGCTGAGAGCTAACCACAATAACGGCATCGTCGTCGCCGGCCGCGTAGCCGTTTAGGCTGTGGGAGGCAGGATCCGTGCGCATACGCCAACGCACGCAGCGGACAGGAGACGGGGGAGGGGCGTCGGTAGCCTCGTGATGTCCGTCTAACGAGCCATCCACACTTGGCGTGATTTCGTCTGCATGACCTACACTGGCCTTCAAGCGAACGCAGCGTGCGCTCAAGGCCGCGAGGGTGGGGCCGATGAGGCGCCCAATCGGGGCTCAGCGCCGACGCCAGAGCGCTATGCACGCACGTATGTGCGCTGCCTTGATTGGATGGCGTCTGCGCCAGTGAGGAGTGCGCGCAGGGCTGCGTGAAATGTTTGTGCATTCACCCACAAGGTCACAGCTGACTTGCACACGCAGGACCACAGTGGCTGGTGTGGTATATATTCGGTGTGATTCTAGTTGTTGGCAAATCGCAGAATTTCTCTCTGTGTGTCTAGTTGTGTACCGCCATGAGTTTAGATATTGCCCCGCTATCTTACCAGGATAGGTCGTCGCTAGCATCCGCAACTGATGTAAGTATTTTTGCTTTCGTCTACATTGTAAAATTGATTTAAAATCACACCCTTTCCATGCATTCTTAGGTGTATTTTGCAAGCAGAATTTTGTGCTTACTTTCCTAAGTGATAATTAATGCGCAACATCCTCTCCAAGCTCACTGAAATTTTTTCTTAAGCAGTTATTACCACGTAGAGCTCAGTAATTATTAGAGAACTGGTCTTAGTAATGTAAAGCCGTCTGCTTCTGGTGTTTTCAAACCAATTTGCTTCGCACGCGTGACATTACAGAAGGCCAAAGGCTTCTTTGAGATGAAATTTCCAGATTATAAAGCTCTTCGTCCTGACAAAAGAATTTCTCGTTTGTTTTCCACCAAAGGTCAGTCAGTTTCAAGCTGCAGAGATTCTCCTCTCTCTGGCAAATGACTTAGGCCGCCCATCGAATCCTGATGGGTCAAATTCCAACCTCCTTTATCCTTATAACTCCGAGGTAGAGGCGTCCGAGCCACGAGGTACGACGACGCAGAATCCCGAATTTGAACGAGATCTCTACCGAAGGCTAAAGTTTAAACTCCATCGGACCAGATGCCACGCAACTGAACCCTCCGCCCCTACCTGCACTCCAGCCACTGCCACCCTCAGCAACTCGGCCGCCGAATATGTTCAAAACCTCTTCTCAGGGAAAAATTCCTCACGACTCTTTGCAGTAAGTTTTTTAAACAAACCTACATTTCCGGTTGTTTCAAAAAAATTTTTTTCTACCCCTGTTTTATTCTCCGTAACCAGACATAGATAATGTTTTTTTGGCAAGTTTCCTACTTCTGCGGTTGGGATTCCTCCTCGAAACCAGTTTCGATAACTCATTTCCACCCCCTTGCAGCTTCTGCGCGAACAAACGCCTGACAGTGTAATGAGAGACGAAGTAACCTCTGCATTGGCAGCCATTTCCGTCCAGTCTCCCACCCTGAACACTGATCACTACCAGCAATATCAAACGGAACCACAGCAACAGCAGCAGCAACAACAACAGCAACAGCAGCAGCAGCCTCTAATGATGTTCATGCCAATGTCTGCCAGCGATTACCTAGTTAGGCAGCCCGAGATCACTGCGGTGCCTGCCCCCCAGCCTATCGTACAGGATAACGCTGCCGCTGAACTGCACTGGTCCCCCGAATGTTCGCCAGTTTCTACCCCGGTAAGCATCCGCCCCTCACCGTTCTCCTCCACTGTCATTAGAGGTCCAACTTGCCTTTGACAACCTACTTTGCAGCAGCCCGACTTAACCTTTTTTGGTTAATTTCCGCCAATATAAGGCAAGTTACAGGAGCAACAGGAGTTTATATTGATGGATTTGATTCTATTTAGTTCATTACAAGAAC
Organism: Ligula intestinalis; assembly: GCA_036362985.1. Taxonomy (NCBI): domain Eukaryota; kingdom Metazoa; phylum Platyhelminthes; class Cestoda; order Diphyllobothriidea; family Diphyllobothriidae; genus Ligula; species Ligula intestinalis. Next base: position 3,187,924 of record JAYGXS010000010.1, on the reverse strand, counting down.
TAGATGTGGCTTTAATTTAATATTCTTTGGTCACTTTCAACACAATTACATATTTATTTATACTTTTTAATCAAGAATTAAATGTTTAACCCATTACCTCCCATAATTTTAACCACTGATTTTTGTTATGAAACTTGGATACCTATGGTTTTTCAAACTTGCATATAAATTAATTTAGAGCGCATTAAAAAAAAATCTCATGTGGATATCGAAGAAATATGCCTAATAGATATAGCATGAAGGTTAAATATGCGTACATACAGACAGATAATTACGAAAGCTGTTAATTTTTAAGTGATCTCATATGAGATCACCGAGAGGTAATGGGTTAAGCACCAATTTTGTACGATAGTTAGGAAGCGGGAATATATAATTAGGACGTCCTAAAAAACACTCTTACTGCTCTCATCCACAAGGTTGAAACGTTTTACACAATCTGCTGCTGGTGGTATATATTCTCAATCGTTTTACATACTTTTAAACCTCCTTTTTTCTTCTTCCGATAGCCACCCGAACACCACCAGCACCCCGCTATCGATCGATTTTCACCCGCACCCTCAGAGGAACCCATTCCGGACATGCGAAAGCGTCCGAGCTGGCCGTTCGACCTCCAGTCCCTCTCGCTGGAACCCTGCCTCCTGCGGAAGAATCACTTTGCTCGCCGGGCCTCCGACCCCAACCCGGCCTCCTTCGCTGCCCTCACTGCCAGGGCTGCCGCGGCTGCAGGCAGCACCGCCTCGACTAGTCGAGGCAGTTCGACACCACAGCGAGTCAAAACCCACCACTGTCCCTTCGAGGGCTGTGATAAATCCTACTTCAAGAGCTCGCACGTGAAAGCCCACGTCCGAATTCATACAGGTCAGTCCGCCAATTGTTTACTTGTTTGCACGAAATGTGTAGCTGCTAATAAGGTTTCCTCCTGTATATCAAGGTGTATTCAGTCTTCTTTCTTTCGGTTTAACATGCCAAGAAGTTGATCGGGCTTGAAGAAGCATGGTAATCGCGATGTTATGCTACGTTTGTGAGCGCTGGGCTCTCTGCCCCGCCCCCATCTGAAAACGAGAAATTATTGTGCTGTTAGATAAAGCAGGAATTCCTAATGTCCGGATGCGTTTTAGAATAGAAAACTAAGGGGTGTGACAAGCACAGGGATGTGCTCCCAATTTAAATGATAAAGAGTGTGTTTCTGTAACTACCCTAGCAGCCTCTATAAGTTACGCTGCTTGTGAAAATTGGAGCATAGTTTTCAGGAAGAATGCATTACATTTCCGTGGCTTGTGCTGTAAGTACGTGATCTGCATAGTTAGCACTTAAAGAAAAGGGAGCCCTCTCTCTCTCGGTCGCTGTTGCAATAAAACCACTACTATAGAGAATCCAGAGATGCCCCTTGCAGTTTGATATCCTCGGGTTTATCAATGCTCTCTGTGAAATAAGCGCTCTTTGTGTGGATCTAGTTCTCTTTGTCTTCTGACCTTCAGGACATGGCCTCATAGGGGCGTGCAACTCAATACGTGTTTAGTTCGGCAGTCCTCTGTCTTACATTATGATATTTTCTAGTCAATATCGTGCAAGTTCGGCTGTGGGACGACCAAAGTGACTTAGTGTTTCTTGTTTCCGTTTAAACCTCCGTCTTAATCCGGTGAAGCCTGTAACTCTCATATCCCCTCCCCCGTGATTGCTTACCAATGCACCATAAGTAGGACCAATGTTTAGAGCCCTAACCTCCCAGAAAAGTACATTCCTCTTGCCTTTATTTCATTTAACAACATTTTTGCATCAGTTTGACCACTTTATATGTAGGCGTGACGTAGCAGCCAGCACCACCTTGTACGCTTCCTATACCTCTTCATTTTCCCCTTCCAGGTGAGAAACCCTATGTCTGTGACTGGCCCTCCTGTAACCGCCAATTTGCACGCTCGGACGAGCTCTCCAGACACCGACGTGCGCACACGGGTGAGCGCAAATTTCCCTGTGAACACTGCTCACGTCGGTTTAGTCGCAGTGATCATCTGAATAAACACATGAAGCGCCACACCCTGGAGGCCACTATGCCCTCCTCCATGAAACGTGTATCCGCGGAGTTTCTGCCCACTCTGGCCTGCTGTACGGAAGAATAGCAGCACGTGGAGGTTGGCTCGTATGCTTCTTCAAAAGCCTCCAAACCTGCAATTGGTGATCTCTTACTCTTGCACCCCCGCGCGTCTTGTCCTTACCACCATAATCATTTTTGTACAGTTACCCCCCCGCCCGTCCCCTCTCACGTTCCGGTCCCCGGAATGACGATTTCCCGTCACTGTGATGTGAAACAAAAAAGCAATCAGAAAAAAGTATGAATTAGCTGAATTAAGATTCTGTGTTCTGTTCTTGTTCCTGATCGGGGCTTCGGTGCATGCGAAGCGGCTGGCACCACTACTGTCTAGCAAATGGGGGGCAGTGGTTACGCGTTTGGGTGGATTCGCTTATTTTTGGAGAAAAAATAGGTTCTTTAGGACATAAAGGCAACTCCAATCAGTTAAATTTCAAGACTGGCTCCCCAGCTCGTCTTCGGACTAACGAAAGAGTGAACAAATAAGAACTAGAATTTCAAAGATGCGAAAAAAGAATCAATAGTCAAATGGTGCGAGACCTGAAAGGTAGTTGTGGCCTCTGTCAGTCTGCAGTGTGCGGCCTTCGTCTCTTCTGCCATTCTTTCAGGCGTTTATAAATTCTACCCAACTCTATGCGGCGGTTGATGCATGAATTATCGGATTGCAGGGCTTCGAGGTACTTTCGGTCTTTTTTGGAGGGGCAAACTCCGACGATGCGTATTTTGTCGCATGCGAAGCTATGTCCTGTATCAAAGGTATGCATAGCCACTTCGAATACATGGTCACGTCTTTTCACTGCCGGTTGGTGTTCTCGAGTGCGTGTAGAGACGGACCTTCCTGTTAGGCCGCAGTATATGGTATCACAAGCTTCGCGTGGGATCATGTGGACGTTTTCTTTTTTATCGAAGTAGCCAACCCTGTTCTTAGGGTGGGTACAGTAGCATTCGGTTTGTACGCAACTTTTATTTTGTATTTCCTCAAGTGCCTTTCAACGAGTTCAGACACATTCCTCATATCAGAAAGGATTCGCCGTGTATTTTTTTTTTGTGGTGCTTGAGTGGAAATATCTAATGCCCTTTCTCTAGGTTGGTGTTGTTGTTTTATGCATCGGTGTACAAAATATCTGGGGTAATTATTCTGGAAAAATAAACCAAACAGATAATTTATTTCGACTCGGTAGGTTTCATCGTCAGAACAGTGTGTCTTCGCTCGACTTAGTAGAATGTTGACGACACTCCTTGTGTGAGAGATGGGGTTGTTGCTCTCATAGTGTGTATATTTGCATTTAACGGATATATGGAATGTTCCAGCAGTTTTGCGCTGTACGAGAACATCTAGAAATGGGAGTTTGTGGGAACTTGCCGCACTGACTCTGCTTCCACCCTGCCAGGGTGTGTTATCGATCCACTGGCCTCTTTATACGCGCACATACTCATAGGTAATCGATAATTCCGCCTCGTCTGATTGGCGGCAGACGACTGATTACTCTTCCACGGCCCGGCAGGCAAGGCTTGACAGCAGCAAACACACAACTTCGCAGACACATCTGCAGAGCACACGTATTGGCGGTTGGCGCACAACACAGCCTCTGTACTGTTTATTTTCTGGCAGTAAACTTTTGTCCACCAACACCGTCTTCCTTGACTTGTGATTTGGGGGAACCTTCTGTTTGTCGACACTACCGGCTGCAACAAGTTAATTGTTAACGTCCTTCTCGAGCGTGAATTGAATTCTCAGAATGTTTGAGTTGATGGGGTTGTGGAGCGTATCTAGTTAGTCCTTTTGAACGACAACAAATGTGTTCTCACCTCAGGGTTAACCAACGGAAGGGCCGTCGATTCAAGCTTCTGCACTGTTACTTCGACAGAATTGCTAAACATGTACCTCATTTCCCGTACCGAAGGCAACTAGGTGCCCATCGCGAGGGAGGGAGCGACAGAGAGAAAGAGAACTATGTTGGATTTTGAAGGTAATGGTCAAAATGGCTCCATTCACTAAGACCAAGGGAAGGGTAATATAATACTCAAAATCTAAATATTTGCATGAAATTCACATCTATTATGGAGAAAGTATCGTAGGGGGTTAAGTGAGTTAAACCCAGCAACTACGATCTTCAGACCATGGTTACATATTGGAGAAGCAGTCGTTAGAGGCCAAAGTAGTGTGAAGAGTTTATTGTGTACACAGGACGGAGAATAGGTAGTGGAAGTCTGACTTGGGAGAACACGCCCATCCAGAAGATTTACCGGGTCCCAAGTGCCAGTTTGAGAGCAGTCAGACCAGTAGACAGAGAGAGAGAGAGCGTTCATTGGCTAGGTCGGCCTGTGATTGGTTGGACAACGTGTGGGTGGACAGCGTGTGGGTGGTCCATATCCCGTGCGCCAGTAAGTCTGGCGGCCGCAACGACCTTGAGATATAGACAGATTGAGGTAACGACAGGAATGCCAGGCAAAGTGCGGGTAACGAAAACTACAAAAGGTCTAATTTCAAATTCTGGATTTCCTTTTCTTCAGCCTTGAGGTTGCGTGCTAGGAAGTGGAGTATAGAATGCTGATGCGCCGATGTACGACAAGACATAAGTCGCAAACTTCACCGTCGCGTAGTACGGGAAGACTTAGCGGTCATTAGTACAGAGTAAAGAGAATGAGTGGCCTCAGGAAGAATGCGATCAGCAAATTGCTTGACCGCTTTAAATTGTCCCTGCGTTATAATATCAGCTAAAAAGTACTGTAAGGAGTAAAGAAATTCCCGAAAGTCTCTTTACGCTAGCGGTGAGTGCTGTAGGCTTTAAAAAGTAGTTTCATCATTAGAATTTTTTTCAATTGCTGTTTCCCGGTGTTTTGAACAAATATCAGGAAGAACAGCAGCTGAAAAGAGTAAACAAGTTTAAGTGAAGTCTGTGCTGAACCCCACACATACACATACAGATGCCACGTGTTGTAACGGTGACTTCTGTGACATTTAATCGTCTAATTATACCCTTTGGAATCTCCCCAGCTGGTTACGCAATAAGAAGGGCGTAACTTTGGAAGCCACCTGAATGAGAGTTTATTGTATACACAATCCAGAGTTGGTGTCATGGCTGGCACGTGCCACTGGCGTAAAACCAGCGTTCAGGGCGAAGCCGTATCGCAGGGGTTAAGTAATTTAAACCCTAGCAACTGCCATCTTCAGAACATGGTTAATTACTAGAGAAGAAGTCTTGGGAGGGCCAGAGCAGTAGGAACAGTATATTGTGTGCACAAAGGAACGGGAAATATATGGAAAAAGATTTGACTTGGAGAGCGTACGACCAACCAGAAGAGCCATCCGCCTCCTATTGCTGGTTTAACAGCAGTCAAGCATGTAGACAGAGAGAGAGCGTTCATTGACTGGGTCGAACTTGAAGGTTTTTGGCCAGACAGGCAGATTGTGGCGGGAACGCATGCAAGCTTGCTATTCGTCGCCGGCCCCAAAAGGCATCTACGCGGCAACTGTGACTGGCTGATCCAGACGTCGAGACTGGCATCTGTGATCCTTCGGGAAAGTTCACTTTGACTCGAGCTAGTCACAATAGTGCGGAAATGGCGCTGCCCTTGTCCGGTTCATGTTGAAACTCAGTGTCTAAGCTGTGACAATCAAGCGCTTTCAATTGTGTCATGATTGGGCGCGTTGGAATAAGGTCAAGTACTGTGTCAGGCACCTAAGTGGCCCTTTAGGAACCGAGACCAGTTGGGCTCGCACGTGGACCCGCGTACGTCTGCGTCCGGTCCAGAAGTTTAAGGTCATCGCGTGGGCACAGTCACCACCGAAGGCATCTGACCTTGGAGACAGTACGCATTGGCAAAGGAATCATTGTGGCAGCCAGCCACTGGCACAACGCCTCAGAAGAACCTGCAAGGTTGCTGGTATCCGATCAGACAAGAATCATAACACCACGCACATTTGAGCTGCCGGGTTAGGGTTACTTATAAACATCACCATAGTTTACTTGGCATGACTAACTATTGATCCCGTTAAGTGCAACGGATATAAGAGCAACTCAGGCGCCAATGGAAAGGTTCACAAGTCAGAAGGCAGGTAAGACTAATAAAGTTGGACAGTGTGCTGTAGAAAAAGAAGCCAACAAAAGGCTTTACAGAAACAAGCTGCTTACAGTAAACAAGCCAGTTGATGGGTGTGTGCCTCTGCGCAGGGTAGCAGGATCCGGGGGCGCCCTCCAGCCAATCAAGAAAAAGTGCACAGATCACCAGGCCAAAGGCGACAACGCGGGTGGCTCGACAAGGAGTGAGAGGTGGGCAGTCACGCGTGCAGATAGTTGGCAGACGAAGGCGTGATGAGTCAGCGATAGTGGCGCTGATCCGAGGGCTGTCACAGTACCCATACATGCTGTCTGTCTGGAACCTTTAAGTCACACATTTCAGAATGTTGCGGTGTGAGCATTGAAACTAACGATAAATACGCTCCCAAAGAGGTAATAAAGACGGTTTTCGACCCCCAGGTTCTCTCCACCAACCTGAACTTCACCAAACTGGAAATACCGTGCATGCATATAAATGGCGCTGTAGGCTCACCTCTAGGCCTACGTCACTGACTGCTGAGTGACTAATACTTCCAGGGACTGTATCGCAGGAAGGGGGTTAGGAGAGTTAAAGCCTAGCAAATGTGACCTTCAGGCCTGGTTCTTGAGGAGAAGAGAGAAGTCATGGCAGTCCAGAGTCGTACGAACAGTTTATTATATACACAGGGAAGTGTAGAATAGGCAAGAGGAATTTGACTGTCAGACGAGCGGGCAACCGCCGGCCACAGCACCGGGTCTGAAATAAATTGACCGCGCAAATCGCCACAGCGTCTGGGGTGACCTCTGTGTGAGTCGACCTAAGCGGGTGATTAGCCAGACGGATTGGGTAGACGGACGGATAGGTATGGGCGTGATGGCCAGTGCATGTGTCCTCGTTGGCAGCGGTGAGCCTTGGCATATGCTTGCCTGAGCGGAAAATGCTACCACAACTGCTTTACTGCTCTATTTCGAAAGCTCCGACTAATTGTTGCAGTGGTAGACCATTATTAAAATCCTATAAAATACTTGGGTTTGGAACCTGTAGGTCACACACTTCAGGACGTTGTTGTAACATGGCATGCTTGTCTTTTTCTTCTAGTGCTCAAAATAAAATCATCGAGAGGGTTCGAGCATTGACACTAACGGTAAATACGCTCTCAAGTAAGACATGGGAACTGGCCGCTTGTCCTGTAGTGGTCGCGCCTGCCCGACGCCTTCCTAACTCTAGAAAGCACAGACGAAGCCACTCAGAGCACAGGACCTCGTGCGATAGCAGTGTTTCCGCTTGCCTCGGGCCTATGCGCAAACGGACGGCAGCACAGGCTAGTCAGCCTTCGCCCATCTCCAGTGAACGGCACGACCTCTAGTCTAGACATCAGCCGCATGATTGGCCGCCGTAACAAAGCATGCACCGACATTGCGGCAATTCTTGAGGCGCTCGTCTCTCCGGAATTGACGACCTGGAAGCCGGACTGCAGTCATCCAAGAGTCAAAACGCTTTCCATCTATTCATATTTCCGTCTGTACAGAATACACTCTTCCTATCACTCTGGCCTCGCATTAATTCCCTCTCATCTCCTAAGGAACCGGGCCTGGAGGATCGCAGCCGTTTGGGTTAACCTCATTAGTCTTACTATTATTGCAGGGGATCAAGTGAATTAAACCGTGCAACTGCGATTTTCGGTCATTTTGATTCTATTGAAATGATAGCCCAGCCACAACAGGACCACTGTTTTCCTCTAGCAAGGTTTCATCATGTCCCTCCTCCATTTTGCGCCTAGTGTACTGCGATCACCAAGCCTACAGTTAGTTCATTTTCATGTTGGATCATGTGTGCACTCGGATAGCTCTCCCTGTTTTTTTGCGGAAAATCTCCATACAGCCCTCAGCTACTAATTTTCAGTGCTCAGGCATTTTTATGAGAACGCTCAAGTTAGCACACCGAACATTTAAAAGCAAAAAAATTCATACGGTGCAGCACCTAAGAAGGTTCAGTGCAAGCCATGGCAGTGGTAGTCTCTCAAATCGGTTCACACATGAAGGGTTTCAAGTGATCTAACCGTGGGAAACGCAAACTCTCCTGAGCGTTTGTAGCGGGTCGTACCTGCCTGACTAGCTCGCGTCGAAGTGCACTTTCCCAAACGCTCACCGGTGTGCTTTCTCGACGTCTCGATCAGCCAATCATAGTTCTCGCATCTATGAAGCAACGAATGAGGAGCTTGCACGCAAGTTGCCTCTCTGCCCAAAATCTCCAGGCAAACCTAGCAAATGAAAGATCTCCCTCTCTCTGTCTTCTGGCCCGACTACGCTAAGACCTCACTTGAGCCCGGTCAACCTCCGATCTTTCCATCTATTCTCCGTCCTGTGTACACAATAAACTCTCCCTTCGACTCTCGGCTTCCCAAGACTTCTCCCATCTCCTAAGGAACCGTGCCACGTAGATTGGAGGTGTTAGGGTTAATCGTCTTAGCCTTAACTCCTATAGGCCTCTATAAATCGCCAAATTAGGGTTTGCAGTGTGCGATATGACCACAAACGGGGGATGTAATATAAAAGTCTGCATATTTTAATAAAAACGCCTTCAATATGACGAGTAAATGAGATGTTATATGCCAGATTAGCACCAAGTTACCTCGTTGGACAGAATGTCTATGGTTTCAGCTCTGGGAGAAGTCGCAGTCCAAAAACACTCTGGACTGACTTTTGGTCGTTAAGTAGAAGACCATTGGCTGATGACCATGCTGAAACGTAGTCCAGGCCATCCTTCAGTACTTGGAGATAGATCTGATTTTTTTAGAGAAGAAAAGAAGCCATGGGAGACCCGAATGGAAGGAAGAGTTTATTCTGTACAGAAGGAATGGAGAATAGGCAGGAATGAGTGAACTGGCGGACCGAAAAGACATCCGCTAGGATGGCTTGGTCGGAAATGCGGCCCTGATGATAGCCACCGCATTGAGATCCTTGTGAATTGACCTTGAAAGCAAATGACCAGACAGATTTAAGTCAGCCTATAACTGTGGCGTGTTATTAGCCGCCGAATTTTTACCTTTGATTGGCTGTCTTAGAGGCCGAAAGCAGTGAGCGTTTGCGTGGAGCTAGTAATTACACCTTGAACCCCACCCAAACTGAACCGACTGAACAGTTGAGAAACTACGCTGTCTTACAGATATGGCAATGAACTCGATGCTACCTGACAACTCTATAGGAGCTAAGGCTACGACGGTTATGGCCTTAACACCAACAAGCTTTGAGGCACGGTTCCTTAGGAGATGGGGGAAGTCTTGGGAAAGCAGAGTAGACGGAACAGTGTATTGCTTACAGAAGGGATAAGGGGAAGGTTGCCAGGTCTTTAGTAGTCGGGCCAGAAGACAGAGAGAGAGAGATAGCCTTCATTTGGGTAGGTCGACCTGGAGATTTTGGGCAGAGAGGCAACTTGCGTCGGGCACGCGTGCAAGCTCCCCATTCGTCGCCCGGTTTTTGAACGTAGACGCGGGGACCGTCATTGGCTGATCGAGACGTCAAAAACTGCGTCGGCAAGCCGTTGGGAAAGTGCACTTCGATGCGAGCTATTCAGCCAGGCACGGGCCGCTGCAAGTACTCCCGCCGGAGACCGTAACGAGGAAACTGAAAAAATCCGAGTGTAGGAAGAATAGTTAAGTTAAGTGAGGGAGCTAGCTACCAACGGCAGGGTTCGAACAGCTGGTGTTCGTGTGGTTGGCTTGCGAGAGTTGGGTAGTGCCGCCAGTGCCGCTTGGGACGAGGAAATGTCATCTCGCGTCCGCATGTGCAACTGCGTCTGCGGTAGGAGGAAAGTTTTCGACTACGCGTGCATCGGCATCTTGTAGGAGATTTGTCATCTCGACTACGTAGGAGGGAGGTAAGTTGGCTGCATTGAACTTCGACGGCAAATCAGTATACCGTGTAAGTGTTCGCGGAGATGAGGAAGGGGTACCGTTGGCAGTAGAAGAAGGATCTGAGTTTAGAAAGGAGGTCTGGGTATTGGCACTCATAGCAGGAATAGCTCCGTGGGATGGGGAAAGAACCAGAGCCAGGAGTCAATGGGCTGTGAACGGCTGAGGATCTCCGTATCGCTGCGTTGAAGTCAGCCACATCAGATGTTGAGTTGAGAGTTCATCTCACGATTGGGGTCACCAGTTATCGCAGGGGGTTAAGAGAGTCTAACCGTGCAACTGCGATCTTCAGACCATGGTTACTTAGTGCTGAGGAGCGAAGTCATTAAAGGTTAGAGTAGTTTGAAGAATGTACTGTGTACAAAAGGAAGAGGAGAATAGATGATAGTAGATTGACTCGGGAGAGCCCATATGCTCAGGAGATCGACCGGATCCCAAGTGAGGTCTTAGCAAGAATCATGCCAGAAGATAGAAGGAGATCTTTCATTGGCTAGGTCAGCCTGGAGATTTTGGGTAAAGCGGCAGCTTGGGTCGGGCACGCGTGCGAGCTCGCCATTCGTCACCTGGCTTTTGAGCGTAGATGCGGGAACCGTGATTGGCTGATCAAGACGTTGAAAACCGCGTTGACGAGCCTTTCGGAAAGTGCACTTCGATGCGAGCTAGTCGGCCAGGCACGACCCACTACACTATCATACGCTCGTATTGTGAATCGTAGCCAATTAAATTGCCTCAGTTCACTGCAGGCAACCGAAGATCCCAGACGCCCTGGGAGCAAAACACTGCGGCAGGCAGACACTAGCACCGGTAACTCGTTAACTGAGTCCTAGCCTTCTTAGCCTTAACACCTGTCGATAATCCCGCAAACTTCACCAAATTGGAAATACCGTGCATGCGTATTCAGGACCCTGCATGGTCTTCCCCTAGAACCACGTCACTTATTAATACTCAGTGACTAATGCCTCCAGTAACTGTTGCTGTCATCTCTGTTGACGGACTTATTCTGTGCTAGTTCGAAAGCTCAGACTAATAGTTGCAGAAATCCCACAAAGTACTCGGATTGTTACATGCAAACAGTTGATTGGCTATGTTTCACAAGACGAGTGTTTCACACGACGAGTTTGGTGTCGGAACGGATTAAACTCGTTAAATGAGGTTTCCCTGTGCGCGTTTAGTTCGCAAAAATCTACCCCGTAGCCTATAAAAAAACGGAGTTCTACACGTAAAACTTTAATGGCTTAATTGAATCAAGATCAGGGTTGTGTGCACTTTTTGCGAGCGAGAGCGAGAGTGCGCGTGGGAGCTTCTAGACACATTGCGGCACGCGGCTTCCAGAGCGAATTGCTGAACCTAATTAGAACGCTAATCACAACAAGGCTAGCCAGTACACGAGACACTCGCTTAACGAGTTTAAGCCATTTTGGTGCCGGAGTTGTCATGTGAAACACTTATAGGAGTTAAGGCTAAGACGATTAACCCTAACACCTACAATCTTCGAGGCCCGGTTCCTTAGGATATTGGAGAAGTCTTGGGAAGGCCAGATTAGAAGGAAGAGTTTATTGTGTACACAATGGCACGGAGAATAGATGGAAAGAGTGTTGACTAGCGGAGTTGTGCGTCCGTTCCCTATTCGGGTCGGCTCCGGAGTGATGAGTTCTTGAGCGTCGCGGGCGCATGCTTTGTTCCGGCGGCCAATGAGACGGATGATGTCTAGACTCGCGTGGGCGCGCGACCTTGAGATGGACTGCGATTGGCTAGTGTGTGCGTGCGGGCACGCTGTTGCATACGTGCACGTCGGCCAAGGGCAGTTAGCGCCTAGCCCCAGGATGTGGTGAACACGCAGGCAGGCTAGAGGTTTCATGCGTCAGCGGCTGGTCTTGGGTTCCAAATGGCTGCAAAAGGGCCACTACACTCTTGTAGTGGTCGTTGCTGCCCAATGCCCTTCTTACTCTTGAAACCACAGACGAGTTCACTTTGAGCAGTTTTTTCTGCGTGCCTTAGGCCATGCTCAAGCGGATGCGCGACATTCACTGCTAGCCAATGCACGCATCTGATCTCGTCCATCTGACCAATTACCATCAAGGCTGACCGAGACAAATACAGCTTTTTATGGTCACTGGATTACTGCCGCTGGACATTGCTTCGGGCCATATCACAGGGGGTTAAGTACGTTAAACCCTACTAACTACGATCTTCAGACCATGACTACTTTGCAGAGGAGAAGACAGTAGAGGCCAGAGTAGTAGGAATAGTTTACTGTGTACACAAAGGAACGGAGAATAGATGGAAAGAGTTTTGACCTCGGAGCACATGTCATTCTGCTGGAGCGCCGTGGTCCGAAGTCATGGCTGGCGGCCGAGGGTGGAAAAAAGGAAATGTTCTAGTGGTGCTTTGGCAGCCACGAGAACCTAGACACATGTGTGTGTCCCCGAGTGGAAGCAGGTCAAGTTTCTGCAGGTCAGCGCGTCCGTAAGCGCTGACAGAGGTCTTGGATGACCTTGGGGCTGCTGGCCTTAAACAATGATGCCAGACAAAGCAATGGAGGGCGTCGGACTGCAGAGAGCACTGCAGCCACGCCGTTCCAGCGGAAGGACGTGGGTTCTGGCCGTCAAAACATCGTCCCAACTATTCTCCTTTCGATTGGTACAGGAGACATATGGTCGAACACTGGAAAAAATTTTATTTTTGCCTGAGCTTTCGAGCTCTTACAAGAGCCCATCTTCAGAGGTGGAGAAACAGCAACAAATGTGGAGCTACTTGGGGCGGGTGTACAATAACTAAAATTTTGAACGTGTAGAAAATCAATAATTGTGTGTGCTGCCGGCTTGCCACTGAGGGCTGTGCTAGCCAGTGCTAGTAGGCAAGACCGACAAGTTGTGTGGAAATATTTACAGAAATAGAATCGTCAACAAAACAAGTAATAGTTATGGTGGGAGGGATGAGAAATTAAAAAAGTCATAGGAGAAGGGAAGAGAAGCGAGTGATAATGTAGGCTTGGGCGCCAAATGGCCACGTCAGCATCGAAAGTGGGATGGAGGATTTTGGGCAAATTGATTACGGCGGGCGTCTGGACGTGATCGTTTGCAGTAGCGTAAGGCCCTGTACGCTGGCGCCAATTCGACACATCTGTTGACCGAATTCTCATCCGTGGACCAGGCTTCGATAAATTCTCTGCTCGTCTTGTTTCCCGCGTGGGCGAGTACCTTGACGGCAGCGAAGTTGAACTCATGGCCTGTTTCGTAGGTGTGAGTTGCAACTTGTGATGATTCGTCGCCTAGTCGCACGGCCTGCTTGTGTTCACGTATACGCGATCCGAGCATGCGTTCCGTTTGACCTGTATAATTACAGGGACAGTTTAGGCATGGGATGCGATATACTACACCCGATTGTTCATTCTGCGTAAGCCGGTCTTTTATTTTCATCACTCTGCTGCGCATTGTAGCTTTGGGTCTGTGTGCAATTCCAACACCTAGCCCCGCAGCGATGCGCTCAGTCGCTTCTGAGACGTCTTTTATGTATGGCAGAGCGTGCCATATCTTCGGTGGTTCTTCTGTTTGGGTCCTCCGGGGCCGAACGCGTAGGCATCGGTTTATAAATGCTTTTGGATAACCGTTCCGCATGAACTGGTCACGGAGATATCTGGCCTCGGTGCCTTGTCCTCTGGTTTACTGCAGTGGGTCTGGATCCGTTTGAAGAGTGTTTTTACACAGCTCCGTTTGTGAGCAACTGGATGGTTACTGTGAAAACTTAGGAGTTGTGTTGTGTTCGTCGCCTTCCTGTAAACCGTCGTCTCAAATTCACCATTGGGTGTTCTCTTGACGAGGACATCAAGGAAAGGCAGCTGCTGCTCTTTTTCTTCTTCCCGTGTAAACTGTATGTCAGGAAATATTCCATTGAGCAAGTCATGGAAGTTTTGCAGCATGTTTCTCTTGATGATGACAAACGTGTCGTCGACGTAGCGGCGCCAGAAGACAGGCTCATGTTGGGCGAAGGCGATGCTTTCTAGTTCCTGTAGAACCAGTTCTGCCACTAAGCCAGAGATCGGGGAGCCCATTGGAGTTCCTTTGATCTGTTCGTATGTTTCTCCAGCAAAGGTAAAGTAAGTTTTCTGGCAGAATTCGAATAACCTCATAAGGTGTTCAATTTTTAAAGGGCTTCGGGCCTCATCATATGCCTCTTCAAGTCTCTTCTGTAAGATATTGTGCGCCAGTTTTGGCGGTATGGATGTGAACAATGAAGTCACGTCGAAAGAGACCATGATTTCGTCTGATTGAATTGTCCGACCTCGGAGGTCCTCGAGGAATCGAGAGGCTGATTGAACTGAGGTAATCGAGTTGCCTTGGAGGAATTTAAGTTTTCTATACATCCACTTTGCCAATTTATAGGTTGGGCTGCCTTTAAGGGCAACGATTGGCCGAAGTGGGACATTCGGTTTGTGGATTTTTGGAAGTCCATAAAATCGCGCCAGAGCTGTATCCGTTACTTTCATTTGGCGCCACTCATTCATAGTGATCACATTCTTGCGCCTGTATTCTCTGAGAAGTTTAGTCAATCGGTTGGATAATGCTTTGGCTTGCGAAGTGGGTGTTGTACACCCGCCCCAAGTAGCTCCACATTTGTTGCTGTTTCTCCACCTCTGAAGATGGGCTCTTGTAAGAGCTCGAAAGCTCAGGCAAAAATAAATTTTGTTCCAGTGTTCGACCATATGTCTCCTGTACCAATAGAAATTCCTGGAATACGAGTATTTTCTCGCATTCGTATTCTCCTTTCCGTACGTACAGAATACACTTCTTCTATCACTCTGGTCTTCCCAAGACTTCTCTCTGATCTCCTTAGGAACTTGGCCTGGTGGATCGCAGCAGTTTGGGTTAACCTTATTAGTCTTGTTATCATACGCTCGTCTTGCGAATCGTAGCCAATCAAACTGCATCCGTTTACTGCAGACAACCGAGGACCCCCGACGCCCTGGGTGCAAAACCCAGTGGCAGACAGACATAGGCGCCGGTAACTCGTTAACTGAGCGGAAGGTCGTCCATCGAAGCATATTTTCTATGTGTTGCCTGCTCGTTAACTGAAATGCTCGTGGATGGAGCTGCTCATCACCGGAGGCTTTTCTGTACAGTGCTTAAACACAAAAGTAGGAACAGGCGTTGTGGAAGGACAATGTGGTTTCCTAACCCCATTTTATATTTTCGTTGCCGCTAAGGAAATTGGGATTACGAGGTGGAAGCTCCCGAGAAGCAGGAGGAGGAGGACCGCCCACGTGCTCTGGCTGGCCGAGTGTAGACGGCGTCTACGGCCAAGCAGCCCATCTGTCTCCGTCATCAGGCGATATGGATGACTGTATGTGCGAGACGCCTGACCAACCCACAGAAGTTGGTCTCGACGTCTGAGAAGAAGCAATCATAGTTGCCGCAACGTTGCTTTCTTGCCCGTTGACGAATGGCAAGCCTGCATGCATGAATGCTTTCTCTGTCCACTGGGTTGACGGCTGTCAAACTGACAATTGGACGCGGCTGGATTCCCTGGCTGGTCGTATGCTCCCAAGTCAAATGTACTCCATCTATCCTGCGTTCCTCCGTGTACAAAATATACTGTTCCTACTCCTCTGGCTTCTACAGACTTCTTCTCTCTTGATTAACCATGGTTTGAAGATCGCAGTTGCTAGAGTTTAACTAAATTAATCCCCTGCAATAAGTTCACTAATTAAGGCCAGTGGCGCTATCCGTCCCTTATATGTTTTTGCTATTTAGACCAACATAGGCTAGAGCACACAAACCATATGATACGCGAACGGGAAAAGCAAAGCTGCCTTTTCTACTATCAAAAGATCTAGGCAGCTTTTAGTCCGTCCTGGCCCAGACCTGTGGAAAGGAGTGATCATCGATTCCCCGAAGTAAGAAGTCACGTAAGAACAATAAGTTTGAACAGTCTACTGTAAGAAAGGAGCTAAAAAATACTCTGCAGCAACAAGCTGCTCACTGTAAACAAGACGGTTGTTGTGTGTGTGCGTTCAGAATAAATTGCGAGCACGCAGGCCTGAAAAGGTTTACGGCGAAGGCAGGATGAGTCATGCGGGGCCCTGCAGCGAGTCGGCCGTAAGCACGTGCGGTAGCAAAAAGCTTGACATCGAAGAAAAACATGAGTCAGCGACAGTGGCGCTCATCCGGGAGCCGTCACATATGCATCGGCACTGTTCGTTTACGTTCGTTGGCTTGTGAACCAGACCGGTTATGAACCGACGTATCCCATTGTTTGCTACTAGACACAATTAAGCACGCACTTGGATAGGTAATAACTGTTTTTTTATCGCTGGGAGTTAAGTAAGTTAAACCCTAGTAACTGCGATCTTCAGACCATGGTTACTTAGGAGGAGAAGTCTTGGAAATGCCAGAGTGTTAGGAACAGTATAAAAGGTACATAGAGGAACGTAAAATAGATCGAAGAAAGCTCACTTGGAAACACACAACCAGCCAGGAGAGCCAGTCAGGTCCGATTGCCAGCTTGACGGTAGTCAGGCCAGTGGGCAGCGAGAGCAATCCACGCGTGCAGGCTTGCTATTGGTCGTCATGCTAACGAGCAGCATTGCGGCATCTGTGATTGGCTGTTCACTGACGTGGAGAACCACAGTCATGAGATTCTAGCGGAGTTCACTTCAGCGCGATCTAGTCACTACACCTTTACTGCACACACCAACACCAACTACGGCTCTAATTTTGTTTCCTTCGCTTTTTAGATGACTCTTCTTTTCATAAAACTGCGCAAATTACATTCCCTATCGCCTGAAATATCAACAAAAACACCTAAATGTGCTTTTAATTTAAACAAATAACCCAAGAATGTTTGAAAAAACGGACTATTGTACAAACAAATTACAAGATATTTCAGTCATCGTAAGATGCCAGCTTTTTAACTAGATTCTTTCTGGCAACCTGTGAAAAATAGCTACTTGAATAGTGTGATTTTTCTGATTGAATTTTGCGCTATCATTACAAATTAAAATATAGTTGATAGAAAACATGCACAAAAACCTTCTTTGTTGTACTTGTTAGGTAGGATATTACATCTTCTGCAAATTTCATGCTTGAAGAAAAGCTTTCTTTCCATTTAAAAAAGTTTCTCGAATGCCGAACCTTACAGGCCTTTACACTTATATTCAAGATTTCTAAACGACATGTGGCCTCTATTCTAACAAGGGGAAACCACGCTGAAAGGTAGGCAATTAAAGTGGTGCGGTTCACTTTATATGTTCTCGTTTTGACGGATGACCTTCCTACGGGAACTTTTGCTCAAGGCCGTGTAAAAGGCCGCTGGGTTTTCTGATAGACGTATTCACCTGCGGGAATTGGAAAAATTTGCAGACGGCTCGGTATGCGGTGAATTTATCAAGGCATCTGCGTAGGGCTTGTCGTGACTCCACTCTGCGCGGACGCTCACGTAATTGCAGTCTCAGTCTGCCTCTGGGACAGCCAATCGCAGGTGCCGCAAACTCCCCGCGAACGCTTGCCTCGCGCGGTGGCCAATAACACTCGTAGGCTCACGCCAACCCATCTGGCCAATCACCTTTTAATGCTGACTCACACAAAGACCGCTTTGTGGACGCTGAGGCGACTGCCGGGCCACGCCACTTTGGATTCTGCCCAGCTCGTAGGCAGACTTATGCTCGTCCGATATTTAACTTCCTCCTGCATATACTTCGGCCTTTCTGTACAGAATAGACTGTTCCTTCCCCTGTGACTTCCCACACGAAGCCGGGTCTGTACTGGCAAGGTTTTTACATATTAACCAAACCTACTGCGATAGGCTGATTAATATTTCATGTTTTGGGTTGATGCCTCCATCGCTCCCGGCATGAATTGCCTTTTGGACTGTAGTGACCAGAAAAAAATTTCAGGCGGATATTTAAAGATCGCAGTAACCACGGCTTACATCTAGCTAACATTGAACAAACTCACCGAAATGTAATTATTCGCATGGATTTGAAAGAACACATTTTTAGAAGCAAGCTTTTTTAGCAACCTAGCCCGATTCCATCAGAGCCTGGGAGAGTGGATTCTTGCAAATTGAGTAACTCCATCTGAATAAGTTATTCCTTGAAAGGGACCGTATAAATCAAAGCCCTTCCTGCGTCTTCATACGTGCATGGAAAATAATTGGGTTTAGTCGTCAGGATGGACGCCAAAAGTATGGCAACCACGAGGCAGCATTATCACAGGGGGTTAAGTGAGTTTAACAATGCAACTGCGATCTTCAGATCATGGTTACTTAGTGCAGAAGAGAAGTCGATGAAAGGCAGAGTAGTAGGAAGAATGTATTGTGTACACAAAGGAGAGGATAATAGATGGAAGAAGTCTGACTTGGGAGTAAACGTCCGCTCAGAAGATTGTCCGGATCCCAAGTGACTGTTGAGAGCAGTCAGGACAACAGACAGAGAGAGAGATTTCATTGGCTAAATCGACCTGAAGCTTTTAGGCAAGAAGGCAGCTTGCGTCGGAAACGCGTGCAAGCTCGCTATTCGTCGCTGGCTCAAACCGCGTGGATGCGGGAACCGTGATTGGCTGATCGAGACGTCGATAACCACGTCGGTGAACCTTTGGGAAAGTACACTTCGATGCGATTATGTCGGCCATGCACGATCCACTACAGCATTGCACTCCTAGATTTGGGCGAAAACCTGAATTTCCTTGAGAAGCCTGCATGTTTCTGTACGTTCAGGGCAGACGCTCCACCGCTTCGCGCTTCGCTATTACTGTTTTGACAAATATTCACAGATTAATCGTGATGTTTTTATTCCCGTTCGCAGTGACCAATATTTTACCACGAATTTTTATTGCAGCGGGTTAACTGACAAAACTGTGCAACTGCGATCTTCAGACCATGGTTACTAAGTGCAAAAGAGAAGTCGGTGAAGGCCAGAGTAGTAGGAAAAATTTTACCTTCATTTTCCCCAGAAAAGGAAGAAGAAGTGGAGGCGATTCCTGGGAGATGGTTATAATTAAGCTGACGTTTCGGAAACTCTCTCGTCTCCATCGTCAGAGCCATGTCCGTTTCCTGCCGTTTGTCTTGAGAGACTACGTCCTGTCTTAAGTCGGGTTTCATAACGGTGCCTCTTATGCGCGTGTAAATCGATTGGACCAATCGATTGGAGGTGGTTGTTTGAATTTCCCTCTTCCTCGCGGGCGCCTTCACGGGAATGAGTGCCACCTTTTTTACACGACTCTTGATAATTAAGACTTTCTTCCTTCGTGGGTTTATGGTCGTTTGCATCTTTTTCGCCTTTGCGGGCGCACCCACGAGCAATTGTGCGATATCGTTTAGGAGATTCTTGTTCGTTGACACGTTCCGCCTTTGTGGGCGTCGGCCGTCTGTCCTATTTGCCTTCTTTTGCCTGGCCTGTTGCCCCGTTTCGGGCGGAGGTGAGCGCTGCGCGGAGCGCTTGGTAGGCCGGATGAAGGTCCATGGCTCTGTTAAGTGTGCCATTGGAGGACCAACTTTCCAATAGTAATCTGACCATCTTGTCATTGGCTCGGCCTGCTATTCTTGCTTTTTCAAAGCCGAAGGTGTGGTTCTCCTGCTGTACATGCTCATAGACCATAGACAGTTCATTCTTGTATTTGATTGCGAGCTGATGCTCATGCAATCTTGTGCCCAGGCGCCTGCCCGTTTCACCAACATACCTTGCATTGCAATTTTGGCATGGTAAGCTGTAGACCACTGACGATTGTTCTGTCAATGGAAGCGGGTCTTTGGGCTTCATCACTTGCTGTCTGATAGTGGATTCAGGTCTATGGGCCACACCAATCCCAAAAGGTTTAAGGATTCGCGCAGTCGCCTCTGAAACGTTTTTGATGTAGGGGATTGCGAGCCAAAATTTGGGGTCTTCTCCTTTTGACCGCTCAGGGTGCGGCTTCTTGAGGCATCTGCGTATGAAGGACTTCGGAAAACCGTTGGCTTGAAATAGTGTATACAAGTACGCAATCTCCTCCTTCCTCCCTTTGTCGTCGCTGCAGTGTTTCTGAACGCGTTGGAAGAGGGTCCTAACACAACTGCGTTTATGACCATGCGGCAACAAGTGACAACTTTACTCCTTCAACACAAACACCAAACCACGCTTTCTAGAGCTGAAGAACGAGAACTCCTAAAAATACGAAAAATGGAGGATATCGTCATCCTACCCGCCGATAAAGGACGCTAAACGGTCATCATGGATAAGGTGGATTCTAAAACAAAAGTTAACAACATTTTGATGGACAAGGAATCCTATACACCGTCGACTGCCACCGAATTCAAAAAGCTCGTGAACAGCATTAACAAGGCGATCGACAAGCTGAAGAAGTCGGGTGCTCTGACAAGAAGGGAAGCGCTAGCTGCAAAGGCGACCGATGCTGCAATGGCATGTTTCTACGGCCTACCAAAGGTGCACAAACCTGGAGTACCCTTACGCCCTATCGTATCCTTATGTGGCACCCCAACTTTTGGGCTATCGAAGTGGCTGTACCAGCGACTGTGCTTCCTTACCAAGGATTCACAATGGACCGTAAAGTCTGCTAAATAATTTTTAACCCGCATCCAACACCTGGAAGTGGAGGCAGACGAAGTGATGGTGTCGTTTGACGTCACCTCCTTGTTCACCTCTATTCCACCCGCTCTGGCTATCGACACGATTGACAGTCTTCTCCAAGAAAAATACGATGAAACAGACGAAAAGCTCAAGCGAGTTCATATAATCGAGCTCCTGGAACTGTGTCTAAAAACTTTCTTCACGTTTATAGCCAAATCTACGAACAAAAGAAGGGGACACCAATGAGCTCGCCCGTGTCTGGCCTTGTTGCCGAGGCTGTTTTACAGCGGCTCGAGCAACTGGTCTTCAGCTCTTCTCCCCCGAAATTCTGGGCCAGATACGTGGACGACACGTTTGTTATCATCAAAAGGAGCAAAGTGCAGGCTTTTAAGGAGCTGTTGAATTCTATCTTTCCCGACATCCAGTTCACTATGGAAGAAGAGGCCAACAATCAGTTACCCTTCCTCGACGTACAAGTGACAAGGTTGGAAAACGGGAAGATAAGGACAACGGTCTACCGCAAGGCAACTAACACGATGCGCATTCTCCACTTCAGAAGCAATCACCCCGTTGTTCATAAACGCAGTTGTGTTAGGACCCTCTTCCAACGCGTTCAGATACACTGCAGCGACGACAAAGGGAGGAAGGAGGAGATTGCGTACTTGTATACACTATTTCAAGCCAACGGTTATCAGAAGTCCTTCATACGCAGATGCCTCAAGAAGCCGCACCCTGAGCGGTCAAAAGGAGAAGACCCCAAATTTTGGCTCGCAATCCCCTACATCAAAAACGTTTCAGAGGCGACTGCGCGAATCCTTAAACCTTTTGGGATTGGTGTGGCCCATAGACCTGAATCCACTATCAGACAGCAAGTGATGAAGCCCAAAGACCCGCTTCCATTGACAGAACAATCGTCAGTGGTCTACAGCTTACCATGCCAAAATTGCAATGCAAGGTATGTTGGTGAAACGGGCAGGCGCCTGGGCACAAGATTGCATGAGCATCAGCTCGCAATCAAATACAAGAATGAACTGTCTATGGTCTATGAGCATGTACAGCAGGAGAACCACACCTTCGCCTTTGAAAAAGCAAGAATAGTAGGCCGAGCCAATGACAAGATGGTCAGATTACTATTGGAAAGTTGGTCCTCCAATGGCACACTTAACAGAGCCATGGACCTTCATCCGGCCTACCAAGCGCTCCGCGCAGCGCTCACCTCCGCCCGAAACGGGGCAACAGGCCAGGCAAAAGAAGGCAAATAGGACAGACGGCCGACGCCCACAAAGGCGGAACGTGTCAACGAACAAGAATCTCCTAAACGATATCGCACAATTGCTCGTGGGTGCGCCCGCAAAGGCGAAAAAGATGCAAACGACCATAAACCCACGAAGGAAGAAAGTCTTAATTATCAAGAGTCGTGTAAAAAAGGTGGCACTCATTCCCGTGAAGGCGCCCGCGAGGAAGAGGGAAATTCAAACAACCACCTCCAATCGATTGGTCCAATCGATTTACACGCGCATAAGAGGCACCGTTATGAAACCCGACTTAAGACAGGACGTATTCTCTCAAGACAAACGGCAGGAAACGGACATGGCTCTGACGATGGAGACGAGAGAGTTTCCGAAACGTCAGCTTAATTATAACCATCTCCCAGGAATCGCCTCCAATTCTTCTTCCTTTTCTGCGGAAAATGAAGGTAAAATTATCTCTGGACCGCGAATATTTTCGCATATTAGTAGGAAGAATGTATTGTGTACACAAGGGAGAGGAGAATAGATGAGAGTAGCTTGACTTGGGAGAGCCCATACGCTCAGGCGATCGACCGGATCTCAAGTGAGGTTTTAGCAAGAATCAGGCCAGAAGACAGAGAGAGAGAGCTTTTATTGGCTAGGTCGGCCTGGATATTTTGGTAAAAGAGGCAGCTTGAGTCGGGAACGCGTGCAAGCTTGCCATTCGTCACCTAGCTGAAACCGTGTAGATGCGGGAACTATGATAAGCTGATCGAGACCTCGAGAAACCACATCGGTGAGCCTTAGGGAAAGTGCACTTCGACGCGAGCTATTCGGCCAGGCACGGCCCACTACAATTTCATCAAATGCTAATCACGGTGAGCCTCGTTGCTCAATGATAGAGTGTTGGCTGCGCGAAAGCCGCTGTTTTTTTGCAAAATTGGGTGAACTGAATTAAGCAAATCTGACATACCCCTTTGACGATTAGGTGAGCCAAGTATATATTCTACATGCTTGCTTAGGAAAGCTTGCTGAGCAGTCAGCTTGCTGTTCCGTACTGGTGGCAGTTAGTTGGGCGAGTAAGATCGATCCCAGTGTGATTAAATTCACAGCTGAAAACGAGCCTCGTAGCTCAGTGGTAGAGCGTTGGCTGCGCAAAAGCCTACCCTGCTGGCGTGGGTTTCAATCGAGAATTTTTCACAATTGGGTCAGCTGAAATGATGATCACGCAGTCTATCTGAAGCTGATTCTCCGGGGTCAGCGAGCATTAGTCAAAAAGTGCACTGGCCCCAGCCGGAATGGGCTGGTGAAAACAAAAGACTTGTTGGCCAAAGCGGTAGAGGAATTTGGTGCACTGAATTGCAACCTCCAAGAAAGTACTTTCTAGAGGTTTTGAATAGAGTCTAAAACAATTCGAAGACCGCCGTTTCAGGACTGGGGTAAGCCTGAGCGCACGAATTTATTCCCTCATAAATATGCACGCAGTAGTGGAAAGTTTGGAAAAAAAGAATCATTTTTTGATGACGTGAGAACTGGAAATAGGTGCCTCCGGAAATAATTTCTGCTTCCGTCGCAATGAATGCATCCAGTGTTTTTTAAAATTACGCGCTGGAGCGTTAAATTTCGCACATATTAAAAGCACTACGCACGAACGTGAGAAGTTTTGTTGAAATGGTTGAGATCAAACACTACGGGGGCAAGTGTGATGATACATCATAGTTTAATCAAATTATCTGCGCTGCACAATTCAGTTTCCAGCGAGCCTGTAGTGACTACCCCAACACGAAATGCACTTGTGAACGCCTTTCGTGACTAACTCAAGTCAACGTGCACTTTCGGAAGGCTTGCTGCTTCCGGCATCTGTAACAGCCAATCACAGACCGACTCACACAGGACCTCACGTGACGACCGCCAAGCAGATCTCACTTCAGACACTGTCCTCTGGCCTGCGGTTGTGCGGTTGTCTGGTATTCGCTTTCCTACTGCCTATGCTACCATTCATTCTGTACAGAATATACTCTTCCTACCACTCTGGTCTGAAAGATCGCAGCTGATAGGTTTAAACTTTAGTAACCTCAACATCCCCTCGATAACTGGTGACTTTCCGAAGTGTGTGTTATCGATGAAACACACCTCAATAACTGGTGATCCACGACATGTGATGAACTCTCAAATTCTGGTGTGGCCGAGCTCTATCATCATCGAGCCTTCCTCGCCTTCAATCATTTTTTCCCTGTCATGTTATTTAGCCGCAAAGCGGGGAATTTCATTACCGACATCCCGCCATGAAGCGATACGGAGAGCTTCAACCGCTCACAGCCTATAGACCCCAGACTAAGATTCTTTCCTCATCCCACGGAGCAGTTTTCTTCTATGAGTGCCAATACCCAGACCTCCTTTCCAAACACTAATCTTACTTCTACTGCCAACGGTATCCCTCGTGCCTCACACG
Source organism: Ligula intestinalis (assembly GCA_036362985.1). Lineage (NCBI taxonomy): Eukaryota > Metazoa > Platyhelminthes > Cestoda > Diphyllobothriidea > Diphyllobothriidae > Ligula > Ligula intestinalis. The sequence continues at coordinate 3,163,648 of JAYGXS010000010.1, read as the reverse complement.
CAATCGAGATGACCAATCTCCAACCAACACATCGAATCAGGGGCTCACTTAGTCAAGGAGACCCTACCTCCTACCAACGGGCACGGACATAACTCCTGCGTGTCAGCCACAGCCGCTCATGCAAGTCACAAACGCCCCTGCTAATTCATGCCAATTCCAGCCGCTCACGCTGGTTGCAACACTACCTCCGTATGTAGTCCCTTAACTATATTTAACTACACTCCTTTGTTCGATTTCTTTCATCAACGGGCTACGGTCTAGGAGGGGAGCACTTTTAGTGACTAGCTTAACACGAGGTGCACAATGCATTTCTGTAACAAAGTCAAGAATGAACGTTTTATCTCAACCTGATAATAGACTAGTAGTGGGTCGTGCCTGCCTGACTAGCTCGCGTCGAAGTGCACTATCCCAAACGCTCTCCGATGTGCTTTCTCGACGTCTCGATCAGCCAATCATAGTTCTCGCATCTATGAGGCCACGAATGAGGAGCTTGCACGCGTGCCCGACGCAAGTTGCCTCTCTGCCCAAAATCTCCAGACCGACCTACCCAATGAAAGATCTCCTTCTATCTGTCCTCTGGCCCGACTACTCTAAGCCCTCACTGGGGCCCGGTCAACCTACTGATCGGACGTGCCTCTCCCGATTCAATCTACTCTCATCTAGTCTCCTCTTCCGTTGTGTACGCAATAAACTCTTCCATCTACTCTGGCCTTTACAGACTTCTCTCCTCAGCACTAAGTAACCATGGTC
>JAYGXS010000010.1:3113546-3147898 GCA_036362985.1 Ligula intestinalis | reverse complement strand
CGAGTCTTCTTTTACTTTAATCCAGCTAAGTCACCGTGCTTGCCTCCAGTTTGCTGAAGCTCCTGGTTGAAACCGTCGAAGAACACGGTCGATCTGTCGGGTAACTTGGGAAAGCCTTTGCCGCGGCGATCTGCGAGCCCGATTCCACGTTGGAAGATAAGAATTGAGACGCCAGATGGTTGGAATAGGTCCTTGACAGTCGGACGAGCGTACGCCCACTTTAAGGGGGGGGGTAACATCCGATGCATCTGAACCTGACAGTCATCACAGTGGTCTTTGTGTAAGACAGTCTTGAAGGTGATTGGTCTCACTGACTATGATCGGCCTACAACTGCGCAGGTTCTAGTGGCCACGCGAGACCTGTGGAGCATGCTGCTATGCTCAGGGGCAGGCCGGGAATTGCAATCACGCAAGCTGATGCACGGCCTGCCATGGGAGTGGGAGGCGCTAGAAGGTCACAACATCATAACAAGTTCACGAAAACCAGAGGCAGAAGAGTGCGCTGATAGCTGATAGGCCCGAGCCGACCCATAAGTTTGCCACCACACCAATTCGGAGCTCATCGAAAGATCACATTAAGGAGCCACTGCAGTCTGACTCTCAGTCCGCCAGTCGGCCACTCCAGACAACAAGACAGGCTTTAGACTGACTGCGCGTCCTGAGATGTCTCGCGAGTTGGCCGACACCTAGCCACGGATTTTAGGGCACAGTGAGAGCTTCAAACGCAGCAGATTGCTCAAAGAAAGGAGAGTGCACTGAGCCGTCAACCTCACCCTTTTTTCCCATTTCCAGGTTCCAGTTACCATTCGAGCTGGTTAATAGACTGGTGCGAGAATGCAATCAACTGCTGATGTGTCTAATAAATTCGTCTATGCGTACTGCATACACGACTTGGATATCGCAGGGGATTGAGTATGTCAAAGCCTAGCAGCTGCGATTTTCAGCCCCCGGTTTCTCAGTAGCAGAAAAGACGGTCAGAGGCCAGAGTAGTAGGAGCAGCGTATTCTGTACAGAAGGAATGGAGAGAAGGCAGAATAAAAATTGACTGTCAGGCGAGCGGGCAACCGCTGGCCACAGCGCCGCATCTGAAGTGAGGTGAGCGCGGCAATCACCACAGCGTCTGTAGTGGCCTCAAAAGGGGATTGGTCAGATGGCTTGGCTAGACGGACGGGCTTAGGCGAACAGTGAATGTGCACTTTTCGATGGAAATGAGTATTGGCACATGCTTGCCTATGCGGAGTAGATCACCGCATGGCCATCCACACACAAGTATCATACTTTCACATAAATAGGTTTGAGTGACAGAGGTCACTTTAAGGAGGGAGTCATTGCTGTCTGACTCTCGGGCCGCCAACCGGTCGGCGCACAATTCCGCACAAACACGCGTTTGACTGACTGCGAACGTTTAATATAAATTTATCGATTAGAACCCCTGTGAAGACTGTTGTGATCATTGCCTGCCCTATGTCTGGCCTTCCTGTCTCGACCTCAATCCGTCTAGACCTCAAGGTCGTGGCGGCCGCCAGACTTACTGGCGCGCTTGACGTGAACCACCCAATTCGATGTCCACCCACACGCTGTCCAACCAATCACAGGCCGACCTAGCCAAGGACCTGGTCAATCTCCTGGCTGGTCGTGTTCTCCCCAGTCAAACTACTTCCCTCTATGATCCCTCCCTTTGTGTACACTATTTACTCTTCCTAACACTCTGGCCTCCACCGAATTCTTCCCTACTAAGTAACCATAGACTGAAGATCGCAGTTGCCTGGGTTTAACTTACTTAACCCCTGCGATAAGACCTTTAAAGCATTTAACACGGGCATTAATTTTGAAAAGATGAAATAGACTGCATTCCGACATGATATGATGATGAGGAAGGAGAAAGGTTAGTCGGAAAAAATCAAGATATACTCATGAATTTTTAGGTAGGTTGCACCAGCCCGTCATCAGACTAAATGGAGAAAGGAGAATGGGAAAATGGCAACCCGTGATCAACATCAATGTGCTGACTTACATTTTCTTCTTCTTCGCCGCCCACCGACAATCTGTCATCCCGGGCGGCCGCTGAATGCTCGCTTTGTCTCAGTAGACGGGTGGTGATTGGCTGCACAGCGCAAGGTTGGCGCTAGGCGAGACTGGGTGAGTTCGTAAGTGGCTCAGACCATTGAGCGAGAACGGACAGGGTGTGCCGGCAACTAGCGCCTGACCGCAGGTGGCATTAGGCTCGCAGGCCAAAGGCACCATCCGTCAGATATTGAGTTCCAAGTGGCTGCTAGGGCCACTACCAACTCACTCCTGCCTTAAAACTGCTGCTGGCTTATCATTCTCATCTAGTTTATTTTTTCGACTTTTATTCAGTACTGGTACCTTGCCACGTTTTCGTGCTGCGTTGTTACTTTTTCGGCACAGTATCGGTGAGAATTGCTTAGTTAGTTCGTCTGACGTCAATTTTCTTCAACCCTCCAAGCCACAGGGCTTATTGCAACCTGGTAGATCATACACGCAGCACAGGAGCCACCTTGAAGACCTTTAAAGCATTTAACACAGGCATACTGTTATGACCGCCTTGGTACTTCTAATCAGCACAAACCGGTACCCCAAAGAGCCCGTAAGAGAGACAATGAGAAGAGCAGTGTACTCGGACAGTGTACTCGGACAGGGGGCGAAGGAAAATTAGTGGAATGAAACTCCACATTTCCAAGTTTTTCGACAGCGATTCGTGCTCGATTCGAGTTCAATTCGAGGTCGCTTTGTTTTTTGGCACCTTTTTTCGATTTGCGCGCCCAATGCTGTCAGCCTATAGCCACCGTATTAAATTATTTCAACAAAATTTTACGACTTTTTTTCTTATTTTCACAAAATCCTTTTTTGGTAAATCAGTTTTACCAACTTAAAAAACCTCTTCTCACGGTTACCGTATGAAAACAACTTACGGCTTGTTTTATCCAAGACCACTACCAAGGAAACGCCTGCCGCCATGAAAAGCCGTCACAAATGCCTTTCGTGCTGACCTAGTCACTATATAAGTGAACGCCACTCCTGAAACATCTTTCTCATACAGCTGTCAGGGTAACAGGGCTTGCAGGTAATTGTGAAGGTTAGTCCTAGAGGACATGGATCATCGGCGATATTTAAAAAAAACGTCGCGCAGACTGGAGAAGTACGGTGTGTCTGGGTTACATCTTACCACGTGAAGGATGCACAATTCGTTTTGATGTCTGATTATTTTGGCAGCAACCTTTCCTCGTGGCGCGGGGGAAATGGAGCGAAATTCACCGACCGGTCGCTTTGATGTGGTCGAGGTCACCGGACGAAGGGGTGGCCTCAATCAGGTGGCATGGGGCGTGGCTTGATCCGCCGTCCAATGTCATCACCAGAAACCAAAAAGGCAAAAGTGCATAAAAAATCCCACTAGACAAACCTATCCGCGAAAAATCAGGCCTATAAAGACGCTAATTACTGGAAACTCTGAGAAAGGAAAAAAACACCAACCGCGGCCGACACGGCACTGGCGGTTAACGTACTATATGCGGTACCGCCCTGTGATGCTGTTTGCGCAATGGATTCTTTGGCGGGCCGTTTGAATCTACTTGTTTAAACACCAGGCATCAACAAAGTTGTTTAAACGCACACACACACACAAGCAGCGAGAGTTAAACAAGCCGTGAATACGGTCAACTAGATGAAAACGGAGTACATGCTGAATGAATGCAGGTGTTTCACCGATCTAGTCAAGGAACAATTAAGTACCACTTTGCCAAGGAGCTCGCAACGCAAACCCTCATGAACGTCACATAGTGACAAAGGTGATATGATGAAGAAGTGGATCCGACAAAGCAAAGGGAGACCAGAATGGCCATTTCTGGCTTATTAGCCGTCATCAGCCAGTCATACCCAAGCTCGAGGGTTGGCACCCGCGAGATTTGCACCCGGGACCTTCGTTCATTGTGTTTGAGACACCGCCTCTAGTCCACTGGTCCCCTGCTTTGTCGGTTGTGATCGGGGATATGATGAATAAATCCAGGTGTTTCACCGATCTAGAAGAAGAATGCTATATTGAGGATTTAAGAAACCTGAATTTTCAGCAAAAATGGCTCCATTCACGGAGAGCAGATGGTAAGGTAAATTAAGGGTCATTTTAAAAGGACAAAGGTAAAAGGTCATGTAATACTCACAAGTCAAGTTTTTCACGACATTCACATCAACTATGCAGACAGATCGGCTTTCAACTTCTCCATTTCCGCTTCTTCACACGCTTTTTTCTTCGTGTTGTGTAATTCTACGGAGAATTGTCGATGTTGGTGTTGTTGGTGAATTGCATATGCGACAGATTGGCCGCATTTGACAAATATTGGGATTAAGGAAGTCAAGTTAAGCGAACGAATTTTTTCGATTAATTCTTCATCAGGCAATACAGCAATATAAGAGAGAGTACATTTAACGAAAGATTTAGGCAAACCAACCAGTAGCAACAAGGGGGAGAGAGGGGGAGAGGTGTAAAACGATCAAGGAGGGATCAAGGGGATCAGATTCTAGTCTTAAGTGGGGACAGAGAAATGGGGGTGGGGGGAGAGGGGAAGGGGAAGGAGTCAGACAATTAGTTACTGTCATCCAGTGGTCCTCGTCTCGGGTTTTGATGGGTTGTGTGAGGACGCAAGGTGTCAACGTCTTGAGACTGTGTCGGTGGACTTTGGATGCTTGATGCCGCTGTCTCATCATTGTTTAGCGGCGTAGTAAGAGGCGTGAGGGCAGATTTTGAAAAGGCTTTTGGCCACGGGAGCCTTAGGGCCGCTACAAATGCTTTCTGCGCACATAAAATTGGGTTTTTGAGGCGAATTGTGACTGCTTCTGCCGTCGCAAGTATTCGCTGATGCAGGAACTTAGAGTGTTTAGCCGGAACTTTATAGACGACTCTAAATGCTTGGTTGACGTCTACCCGATGACCGCTGCCTACCAAGTGAACCAGAATTGCGCTTGATATCGACTTGGTTTCACCTCTGTTTAGCCACGCAGGGTGATGATCTCGCATGCGCTTGGATAGACATCGAATCGTTCGACCAATGTAACTTGCCCCACAGGAGCATGTAAAGTTGCAGATACACATTGAAGTGGTCTGGAACGGCAGTCTATCCTTGCCTTCAAGGCGAAGAAGTGGAGTGCTTGAGAACAATAATCTTAACTTTGCTGCTGGATATGTACGTGCGATTGCAGCGTTCAGATGCAGCTGTAGAAGTTCGTTTGCTGGATCACCTTGAAAAGGCAATGTAAGAAATACGGTTTTCTTCTCAGCCGTCGGTACCTCCGGTCTTGGTGGACGTTCCTCCATAAACTTATCGATGAACTTATCGGGGAACCCATTTTCTTGTAAGGTATTTGTAAGCAGTGCGAGTTTGCCCTCCAGTGTCTCTGGAAAACATATTCTGCTAGCTCGGTTCGTGAGGCAGCGGACTAGGCCTAGTTTCTGACTTAGTGGCACAAAACTGTAGAAGTTAGTGTATTGCCCTGTCCAGGTCTTCTTAAGAAATACACTTCTAATTATTGATCCATCAGATCTTCTACCAAGGAGGACGTCCAGAAAGGGGAGGCATTGTCTGTCCTCTTTTTCTAAAGTGAAGGTTAACGCCGGGTGCACCTGATTCACTTTATCTAAGAATGTGTCAAGCTCAAGTCTCCGATCTGCTATTATAAATATATCATCCGCAAAGCGAGCATAGACTGGAAGGTCTTTTATAATAGGAGAAAGTTTGTTGCTCTCCATTTTGCCCATGAAAGTATCCGCTAAAAGAGGTCCAAGCGGTGATCCCATCGATTTGGCGGTAAAATTGGCCATTAAAGCTAAATTGCAGGTTTAAAGTGCAGCTTAAGAGTAATTGCTTCATGTCTCCGATCAGCATGCCGATTGGGAACTCTTTTTTTAACAATCTCGTCGCACAAAAATTCTATGGCTTCTGTGAGGGGAATGTTGATGAACAGTGACGCGACATCTAGAGATTACATTGTTTTACCGTTGATATTAGTGCTTCTTATGGATTCGACGAATTCAAACGTGTCCTGTAGGCTATGTGGTGCTATTTGGGATAGTGATATGTTGTAGATAAAATAACTTGTTTTCGTGCATTTAAAAAGGTAGCAGTGTACTGTAGATATGACCTCATGATCACAAATGCAGACAAACAAAGCAGAGGATTAGAAAGGATGGTATAGGATAATAAATTCCCACGTGAATGGAGAGCAAAAAAATGGGTGGCTCAAATTCTCAAGGAACACTTAAGTTCCGCCTTGCCAAGGAGCTCGCAACGCAGCCTGACTCTACACAAGCGAAAAACACAAGTTCAACCACCACGGAGGGCGAAACCAATCTTGGGGGGAGCTTGCACCTCAGCCTTTATACGATTTCAGAAGGCAATTCATGTGGCCTCAGGATTGGTCTTAAGCACCAGCACGAAAGGGGGGAGGGTTTTTGAAAAGAAGCACTATGAAATGGTCAGCGGTGGGGGTCGGGGTGTTCAAAAGGCCCCATTTGACGGCCGCGGCTCCCCTGGACAGAGGGGACGGACTGAATCAGAAATGGTCTCGTTGGACCTTCTAACAGGACAGATGACGAAAAACTACCTGGAGCATTGGTGACTGTGCGCTGAATTCCAGGAACCCTGGGGGTTAGGGCTAGGGCTGTAGGTGACGTCCAAAATGGCTGGGTCCGGTCATCCACTATCATAGTGAGTGCCTTCAGGTGCTCCACACAAAATAGACTTTTGAACGCTTGTCGTAACTAGCTCAAGTAGAAGTGCACTTGTAAACGCTTGCTGTTTCGGTCACCATTCACAGGCCGACTCAAAGAGGATATCATGTGACGACTGCCGAGCAGCCATCACTTCAGACGCCGTCTGCTGGCCTGTGGTTATGCAGTGGCCTGATAGGCAATTTCTTACTGCCTTCTGCAGAGAATACGTCTTCCTACGACCCATGAATTATCTTCTTTTATGGAACTGGGCCTGAAGGCTACAGTTTCTAAGGTTTGACTGAATTAAACCTCTGCTGACCTGCAGACTGACTTCCACTCGGACACACACACACACACACACACGTGCGTCCACGTAGTCGCAGCTGTCCAAGCGCCATTTGAACGCTCTCCTGTTTCTCCACTCTCGGCCGATATAGCATACGTCATCAGACAAGGCATCCTTTGGGCAATGCTACAAGCACCCATTGGACATGACTGGACGCAGTCAAAGCTAGTCCTGGCTTCGCTGTTGACCACTGCCACCTGGGACTTCTTCACACAACAAAATCCCTCGCAAAGGTGCCTCTTACCTACGGCTTTGGATTTGGCCCTGGGGAATCGGAGTGCTCTGACTATCTTGCAGAAGAAGACGGGCGAAAAAACAGTTTAAACTGAAACAGGTTTGTCATCGGTCAGAGATTTCGGTCAATCTGATCTGCTGTACCGGTTCGAAGACCGTTTGTTGTAGAACAGCGATCAAAGAAGTTGACGATCACCCTTTCTAAATGCCGACTTACAGTATCACAGAAGAAATACGTTACAATCAGCGCATTAAGGAAAGTCAAAAACGCGTTTAACTTTTAAGTGCACCGATATTTCTTACAGAAAATGCTCTTCATATTGAAAACTTCTGAATTATATTCCTAAACTTCTATATTATGGCAGCCGGTTGCCTTCACAACACACATCGAGACGCAGTCTGGCGATTGGTAGATGCCTGCATTCCCCGCTCCTCATCATCTTCTTCTCGCGGGTTATTTTTCCAGACGTGCTTAAGCCTATCCTTCGAATTCTTTCTACAACTGCCTGTACTCCTCATGCTTTCATTTTTGCTAATGTTATAATACACCGACACTTTACAACGGTCAACCACTCTGCTGATCACATTCTTGATGAGGTTGCTCATCTACTCCACTCTAAATCAATGGTCGTGAAGTCTTGCTTCCGACATATATCCTGCCGTACATCAGCACCTCAGCATTCTGTACTTCCAGTCCTAGCACGCTACCTCAAGTGTAAAGAATCAGAAATCCAGAAGCTGAGATAAGACCTGGTGTTTATGTAAATTTCTAGATTTTTGAGTACTTTATTAACTTATCGATTGGTCCCAGTGAATGGTGTCGTTTGTTTGCGGAACATTTTGGATGTCACCTTTAAAATAAAGTTCATTCCTCTGGCCATCTAGGTGACCCGCTCCTACTACTATACATTTGGGGCGACTAGCGCATCAATTGGACTGGGCTGTACTAACTTGTGGCTAGCCGATTTTCCCTGTCTCCCCCAGACTGCCTCTTGCTTCGCTATTCCCACACTGATTCGTTGCGTGTCTGCGATGTCCGTGGGTGTCTGCGTGAAGCCTTCCCTAATGCTGGTTTTTAGCCTGGCACGCTCGTGGCAGAACCTTTGGCGTCATTGTGTTCAGCACGTCTGCTGGGATGATCGACCGGTTTATGGGGGAGGTATGAGGATCGGTAGGAGGCGACCGACCTGCCACAGATACGAATCACGTCTCACCATATATGACTATTGATTTTTTCGGCAGTTTTGAAATTAAAGTACTTCATTGCACTGTTTCTGTTAGTCCGAAGGCGAGTTGGGGCGCCAATCTCGAACATTCACTCACTAAAGTTACTTTATATCCCAAAGAACATCTTCTTCAAATTAAAATGTCTTGGGATGCATGTGTTTCAGTTTATACGAATCACATAGGTCGAGTATAAACCGGCGTATGTAGGCTGCCTCCATACCTTGCTGTTTGTATCGAATTTTCTGGATGAATTCAATTTTGTGTTTTTTTCTCGTACGTTATCCAACGAGAGGAAGCAGCTGATGAGCACTGTCGAAATTAATGGATGCAAAAAATGCCGCTGTTCACGCAATCTTCAAAATTGCAGTAGAGAAAAGGTGCTTTAAATACAGCAACACTTTACAACGGTGAAGCAATTTACTAATCAAAATTAGTGATGAGGTTGTTCATCCACTCCACCCTAAATCAATATCTGCGATGTCTTGCTGCACTATGCAACGAAGCTTCCGATATACACACTGCCGTACAACGGCGAATCTATCGCAGGGGGTTAAGTGAGTCTAACCGTGCAACTGCGATCTTCAGACCATAGTCACTTAGTGCCGAGGAGAGAAGTCTTTAAAGGCCAGAGTAGTAGGAAGAGTTTATTGAGTACACAACGGAAGAGGAGAACAGATTGACTTTGGAGAGATACGTCCGATCAGTAGGTTGACCGGGCCCAAGTGAGGTCTTAGAGTAGTCGGGCCAGAGGACAAATAGAGGGAGATCTTTCATTGGGTAGGTCGGCCTGGAGATTTTGGGCAGAGAAGCAACTTGCGTCGGGCACGCGTGCAAGCTCCTCATTCGTCGCCTCATAGATGCGAGAACTATGATTGGCTGATCAAGACGTCGAGAAAGCACATCGGTGAGCGTTTGGGAAAGTGCACTTCGACGTGAGCTAGTCAGGCAGGCACGACCCGCTACAAATCTGCACTCTTAAATCCGGATAAACAAGTGAGAATCCAGAAGCTGAGATTATACCTACCTCAATAAAAAGCGTCGATTTTATGCAAGTTTCTACTTTTTCAAAGTAATTTGTTCATATATCCATTGGTCTCAGTGAACGGAGCCGTTTTTACTGAAATATTTGGATGCCGCCTTTAACATGAAGCACTTTTTTCGCTTGTTGTCCCTCTCTACAAAACCCTCTCCTTCTCCCGTACAGAAGCGGTGACTTCTGCATCAATTGGACTGGGCTGTACTTTTCGCTGATATTATAATGCAGCGACACTTTACAACGATCAGTCACTTTGCTGATCGCATTCTCGATGAGGTTGCTCATCAACTCCCCTCTAAATCAGTGGTTGGGAAGTCTTGCTATACTATGCCGTAAATCAGCATCTCAGAATTCTGTACTTCCGCCTTTCTAGCACGATACTCAAATGGGAAAGAAACGGAAATGCAGACGCTGAGATTATATCTGGCGTTTATGTAACCCTCCAGATTGTTACGTACTTCATTAACTTATCCCTCGGTCACAGTGAATGGCGTTATTTGTTTGCTAAAAATTTTGGATGTCACCTTTAAAAAAGTTTATTTCTCTCTCTCTGGGAGACCCATCAACTGGACTCCCCCCCACTCCACTTGCTTCGCTATTCCCACACTGACTCGTGGCGTGTCTGCGGTGTGTGTCTGTGTCCAGCCTGTCCGCTGGGATGCTCGTGGGAGAGGGGTGGGGATGGGTAGGATGCGACAACCTGCTCTGTGCTACTTCCCTTTGACAAACGAGGTTGGCATATAGAAGAGGGAGAATCATGAATCAGCAAAACACCAGATCCGTGATTGCGTAACAGAAAGAGTTGGTTCTGCAAATATTCCCATGTTTAATAAGCAAAGTTTATTCGGCATGCATATTTTTTCGGCAATTTATCATCTGGCCAGTATAGTTACAGGGAAAATGAAAATCGTACAGTTGGACACGGTTAATAAGGGCCCTTTGATTACATCTTATCGTCTGCACGCCGTCCGCGTAGTGAAATCGGCGGCGAACTTACGCCTGTTCTACACGAACCCTCCCCGCCTAAGATTCGGAGGTAAAGACCGACTCCCGCTGAAGGCTCCATCCATTTGCATCTGCTTCTTCCTTTGCTCCTGTGGAACAGGATGCAATAGCCGAACAACGAGGGGCTAAAAAAGAGGATACGTGAACACATATCAGCCTGGCTAAGTTATCGCAGGAAGTACATAAAGTTAAACCCACGAATTGAAGCGAATGTTCGCATGCCAGGAACGCGAAAAAGAAGACGACGAAGGATGATCGAACACTGAAATCACAATCTTATAAGCCTGAGATTTCAGGCGCCTCCAGGAGCCCATCGTCAGAGAATTGGCAACAGCAACAAATGAGGCAGCTGGATCTGGTGTTGGCACAAAACAGCTAGAATTTTGAACGAGCAGAAAATCAATGATTGTGTGGTTCGGCCGTGGACTCGCTACTGTGGACTTTATCAGTATGTGTTAGTGGGCGAGCTCGACGTGGCGTGTGGACATATTTACAAAAATAAAATCATCAAATAAAACAAGCAATATTCTGCAAGGGAAAGGTCAATCACAAGTCATAGGAAGCAGGGGTCATGAGAATAAAGGATGGACTAAATCCAAGTGAGAAGTCAGGTGTAGTGTATCACATACCATGTCTAAACTGTTTTGTAAATTACACGGGACATACTAGACGCATGCTGGGTTTGCGCATACACGAACACAAGTCGGCTGTTCGACGGGGTGATGAATCATCGCAAGTGGCCGCCCACACCTACGAGACGGGTCATGTGTTCAACTTCGCAGCTGCGAATATAATTGCCCACGAAAGCAGCAAGACCGGCCGAGAGCTGATTGAAGCCTGGGCGTCGGATGAAAACTCAGTTAACCGATACATCGAGCTGGCACCCTCATATGTTGCCCTGCGCAGGTATCTCCAGACTGACGGCACTGGCGGTCCTGTCCTTCCTTCCTTCTTCCCCTCCCTCCCTCACCCCCCCCCGTTCCCTATGACTTATAATTGACCATTCACCCACAGAATATTGCTTGTTTTTTGTTGATGATTTTATTTCTGTAAATAGTCCCACCAACTAACACATACTGATAAAATCTGCAGTAGCGACTGGACGGCCAAACTGCGCAATTATTGATTTTTCTACCTGTTCAAAACTCTAGCTGTTTTGTGCCAACGCAAGAACCAGCCACCTCATTTGTTGCTGTTTTTCCATTCTCTGACGATGGGCTCAGAATAAGTTAAACCCAGCAACTGCGATCTTCAGACAATGGCTACTTAGTAGAAACGAAGTCAGTAGAGGCCAGAGTAGAAGAAAGAGTATATTGTGTACACAAAGGAACGGAGAATAGATGAACAGAAATTTAACTTGGAGAACTTATGACCAACAGGAGAGCCAGCCGCGGTCTGAGTGCCAGTTTGAGAGCAGTCAGGCTAGTAGACAGAGAGAGAGAGAGAGCGTTCCTTGGCTAGGTTTGTCTGTGATTGGTTGGACATCTAAGTGGGTGGTCCACGTCACGCGCGCCAGTAAGTTTGGTGGCCACCACGACCTTGAGGCCTAGACGGATTGAGGTCACTACAGGAAGGCCAGGCATCGGACAGGCAACGACCCACTACAGATTTAAAAGCTAAACTAATACCACCATTCTCGAAAGACATAATTCTGGGATGACAAACCTAAAAATTACATTCTCTTCCTCCACATGCATCGCTTAAAAGTAAAATGGCATGTTTTATCATAAGTAGGCAAAAGGGAAAGGTTAAGGTTTTCCCGCTAATGCAGCTAACCCTGTGTTAAATTCTAAGAAGGTTCAACATGACCATGAACAGACAGTATCGCAAACAACAAAACTAAACCCTTAACCTAAAGCTAACACTGACACTTATCTTAAACCTAATTCCACCCTCGCAGGACGCCAAACACGCAACGTAACTATAACCTTAAAGGTGACACTGACTCTGACCCAAAAAACCTTTACCCTAACCCTAAGATTATATCTAACCCCTGGCCTTGAACTTAATCCCTAACCCATTCTTAACAGTAGTGTTCCTACGTCAACATTTTTTGAGTGATATCTGATTAGCAAGTTGCCCAGGTAATATTGTGCATCTTCCAAGATTGACGGAAACCCCTAATGTCCAGGGCCAGGTCATCAGTCTCGAGCACACGTCGAATCACCTCAAATAAGTGACGTGGTTTATGGGTGGGGTACTGAGTCATTCCGTTTGCGTGGCAAGATAGTGCCAACGTAGCTGCGTGAAAGCGAATCTATTTGTAGCGCAGTCGTCGACGTAAGTTCGGATGGACTGACATGTCTGATGTCTGCTTAATATCCCTTCATGTCGCCATCTCTCATTGTGTTCAGCAAAGGGCCAGCTACGTTTTGTCGTCAAGATTGCAAATTTTAACTGACAAGTAAACTACCAGCAGGCCATTTGGGCTTGAAGCGAGAGAGAGCCACTGCCCGCTTGTTCAGCTGTTTGGCCAATAACAGTCTACGGCACCTGTGATTGGCTGTCCCAGAAGCAGACAGAAGAGCGCGGTCATGTGACCGTTTTCAGGCTTGGCACTGATGACACAATTCCTGCAACCAATGATCCACTACCTCTGTACAGAATCTGTCACTTCATGTAGTTGTCCGCTCTTTTCTTCCCTTCTCAAACGAAAACGGGCCTGAAGAAAGCAGCCGCAAAGGTTTTGATGCGAGTGGGTTCTGGGCCTCATACCCTTAAGCCTTTTTTGAAGAACTTAGCATGCAGCGGCGTCTGCTCCATAGCAGATTACAATTTACAGATTCCATCGCTAAACATTAATAGAGCGATACTATTTAGCTCGACACTTGTAAGACTTGTAGCGGTCTCTGCCGTCCCGCCTTCTCTATTGCTTTCTCTGGCGTCATTGTTCAACGCCAGCTGCCTCAAGGTCATCCGATACCCCAATCAGTGCTTCCAGTCGTGCTGAACTGCAGAGACATGACCTACTTCCACTCGGACACACACACGTGCGTCTAGGTTCTCGCGGCCGCCAAACACCACTCGAACAAGTCCCTTTTTCCCCTCTTGGCCGCTAGACGTGACTTAGGACCACGGCGCTCCAGCGGAATGACGTGTGCTCCGAAGTCAGACTTCTCTACATCCATTCTGCGTTCTTTTGTGTAGACAGTGAACCAAATAATTTGGGCAGCGCAAAATATGTATCGCAGGAAGTTAAGCGAGTTAAACTCAGCAACTGCGATCTTCAGACCATGGTTTCTTAGGAGAGGACAAATCGGTAGAGGCCAGAGTAGAAGGAAGAGTAAACGGTGTACACAAGGGAACAGAGAATAGGTGGACATAGATTTGACTTGGAGAGCATACAACTGGCAAAGAGAGCCAGCCGTGGTCCAAGTGCCGGTTTGAGAGCAGTCAGGCTAGTAGACAGAGAGAGAGAGAGAGCGTTACTTGGCTAGGTTGGTCTGTGATTGGTTGGATATCTAAGTGGGTGTTCCACGTCACGCACGCCAGTAAGTCTGGCGGCCGCCACGACCTTGAGGCCTAGACGGATATATAAATCACCGATTCGGGTTGTCTACTGGACACCAGCGATCTCCTCCAAGAGCCTACGCCAATGGGTGCTGGCAACAGCCCAGAGAGTGGCTATATGGCTAGCGAATCTAGTGCCGTATTGTCAGATGACGCTAACACAAGCACCTTCACTTCGGTGGCCGACATCTACGACCCCAACCCCTGCGTCCGCCACGATCAGCTCCTGCAGGACTTGGTCTCGTTGAACGTCCCGTCTGGCCTGGTCCGATGGTTGGCGGCTTACATCCGTGGCCGTCACGATCTTGTCCTCTTCCGGGGCGCTCTCTCTAAGCCCCGAAAGCAGACGTGTAGCGTCCCTCAAGGCTCTGTGCTCAGCCCGACGCTCTTTAAAATATACATGCGAGAGCTCCCACTCCCCCGGGCACCTGTGCAAGTGGTATCCTATGCGGACGATGTTACGTTCTTTTGCTGGAACCATGACATCGATCAGGCTGCACAGCTCCTCACGGAGTTCATGCCTGTTGTCGAAAACCTCCTGATCCAGCACGGAATGACGATCTCGGCAGCCAAGTCATCCGTAACTGTTTTCACGCTTGATCTGAAGGAGTTAAATCGTCACCCGTTCATCACCGTCAACGGGGCGTCCTTACCGCTCGTCCGCAAGCCCAAACTCCTTGGCATGCGTTTTGATCCGTTTTTCACGTTCGCAGACCATGCCAGGGAGACCGCAAGCAAAGTAAGCCGCTGCACCAAGGTCCTCAAGGCTCTAGCAGGCACATCCTGGGGCTGTGCGAAAGAGACTCTGTCGACTGCTTTCAAGGCGCTGGCCAAGCCGCACCTCACTTATGCGGCATCAATCTGGTCTCCTACGATGAGCTCTTCCAGCCTCCGCCGCCTCCAGTCAGCCCGAAACGCTGCCCTCCGCACGATCACGGGTTGCTATAAAATGCCGCCTATAGATCATCTTCATGCGGAGGCTTCTGTTCTACCGGTCGCCCATCACAACACTTTCCTTAGCCAGCAGTTCTGGTGGAGTTGTTCGCAACCCGGCCATCCCAATCATCACCGTTGCACCGCTCCTGAGCCCTGCCGCAACGTCCGGCCGTCTATTCGAGCACTCCACAAGGAAGCTGTTGCCTCGTCTCTCGCGGATCTACCTGTTGATAGCTCTGCCACCAAGACAGGCTTCCAGCGTCTCCACCAGAGAGTCGTTGTCGAGGAGAAACGAGGTTACCGTCCCCCGGTCCTTTTGGGTGGCTATCCACCTCCGATTGCGGCCTCGGAACGACATCGCCCGAGGGTCACTCGCTGTACCCTGGCGCAGCTACGCAGTGGCTACTGCATGCTCCTTCGCCAGTACCAGCACCGGCTCGACCCATCCATACCCGACTGCTGTCCCGACTGCGGCGTCTCGCCGCATGACTGCCGTCATCTGTTCGCCTGCAGTTCTCGGCCAGGCACCCACCTCACTCCCGCGGACCTGTGGCTCAAGCCAGTCGAGGTCGCGGCTTTTCTCCGTCTCCCAAATACTCCCAGTTTGGATTCCGGTGGGGATTCCTGATCCAACTATGGGCTACGACACACACACACCCCAACCCCTAGTGACAAAAATGCACGCCGTGGAAATGACGTACCTGACTAATGACCAGTAAAGCGTTGGATTATGCGCTGAAGCTTATACGGTAATATTCCACTCCAGATTAGTAGTGATTCAGCACTGATAAGATAGGAAAGACCCAACAGTAGACCAATGTGAAGTCAAGACGACTTAATATGGATATGGGCGTCCAAGGGATGTGAGATGTAGCCGTTGGTATCGTGGGGCATGATTATGCTGTGCAACCGAAGCCAATCCCTCTTTTACTTCGAAAATGTACAGCGATGGACCATGTAAAACGTCATCAAATAGAACGAATAGACTAAGATTTAAACGTGCCGTAGGCTAGAAAGAGGTATACTACGGAGGTATATACGGAAGCGCAGAAGATGGGCCAGTAGTAGACGGAGAGGAGAAATTGCAGCCCAAGTTTAAAGCCTGTATGAAGGTGTCGCCAGTGTTTGAATGGTGTTGGTACAGACCACTGAACGTTCCCGCAAAGTCAGAAGTCAGGAAAGTCAGAGCGTAGGCACTCACCACAGTGAGATCCATTGTGAGTCGACTCTGGATGTGATTGGCAAACCAGTGCACGCGTGTTAGTGGGCCCCAACAGATAAGCTTTCACAGCAAAAGTAGCTTATGTAGGCCTACTCATATACCAATAGTCCCAGCATTTTGTCCTGCAAAAACGGTTGTTATAGAGGTTTAGGGGTGGAGAAATAGGATAGGCAGAAAAAGAAATTGCTAAAATGCGAGAAAATACTCGTATTCCAGGAATTTCTATTGGTAAAGGAGACATATGGTCGAACACTGGAACAAAATTTATTTTTGCCTGAGCGATGTCGGTCTTGCCTACTAGCACTGGCTAGCACAGCCCTCAGTGGCAAGCCGGCAGCACACACAATTATTGATTTTCTACACGTTCAAAATTTTAGTTATTGTACACCCGCCCCAAGTGGCTCCACATTTGTTGCTGTTTCTCCACCTCTGACGATGGGCTCTTGTAAGAGCTCGAAAGCTCAGGCAAAAATAAATTTTGTTCCAGTGTTCGACCATATGTCTCCTTTACCAAATTGCTAAAAGTAAGTGTAAGGTGAAAAAATGTAGTCGAAGTTGCTTCCCACGGCCGTTAGGAGTAAGTTGTTACGCACGTAAATCAAAAGGGGGCGCGGCGCTTTGCGCCGCGGACTGTACTTATCTAACTCCAGAACGATAATATATACCTCAGGTAAGTTATAGTGGACAACCTTTTAACCACCATTTCAATTTTTCGGGAAATTTAATAAACCTGCAATTTGATAATCGGGTTTTTCCGCAATAAGTTAAACGATAATACAGATCAGGTAAATCTACAGATATAAATCAACAATACTTCCAAATACAATAAAATCAAAATACATATACCAGCGCATTCCCAGCCCTCACTTTTAATTTAGTCTGACGACGAACACGTGATACTTGTTCGAAAATTCACGAGTACAACTCGATTTTCCGAAGATCTTCTTTCTTTTCATCATATCATCTCGGAATGCAACTTACTTCACTTATCCAACATATACCAGCTATTCAAATATATTCTCCTGTTTGTCCTAATTCACCACCCATAAAACCGTATAACCACCGTTTTCGTAGGAAAACCTGTAGGGAGTAGGGGTATATGAGTGGGCTTACATAAGCTACAGCTGCCGCTTTCACGTTGGGCATGCGGCTGTCCTAAGGGTAAGTCGAGGCTTGCTATCACGTGACTTCATGGTTGGGTGGCATGAGAGGCAGAGAACATCAGCCGGAAGAGAGTGGGAGGGGAACCTATTTCTGCTTCATTCCATCAGTCAGCGCTATTGCTGCAGAGACTATCCCGTTGCCTGGGGCGCGCGTCATACCCGGTTATCCAGCGGACACACCAGGTGTGTGCTTTTGTGTGTTATTTGCTCAGGACAGCAAGTTTCCACAGCCCATCATAATTCCCCGTGTGGAAGGCTTTCATCAGATCCCCGGGGTTTGTCTAGCTTGACCCTTCTCTTTTGTAGCTGCCGAGTCGCAAAGACCATTTCAGTGGCTCCGTAGTGTCATCGAAAACCACACTGAATTTCCAGGCTGAGACGATTAGGAAGGATGCGAGAGAGGGTTTTTCCTGCAATACTGAGAAACGAAGTTCACTGTGAGTAGTATAGACTTGTCAGTTTCCCCTCCGTTTGTGGAGAGTGTGGACAATTGTTGCATCCTTGAAATTCCATAGCACTTGTCCTTCCAGCCACGCCTCTCGGGTTTGTTCCTCAGCCGGGCGTGCATAGTTTGGCCGAGATTGCGTCGGATTGCAGTGCTGGGGTGCTGTTGGAAAGTTAGGCTTTTTCTTCTGGGCTTGAAAGGGTGTTGGGAATGCGCCCATTCCCACGATTACTCGTCTTACAGAAAGGCCCGCGAGTGCAACTCCCACCGCTGTCATGAGAGCGCGTGCTGTGGCTATCGATTTTTCCTCATAGCTGATTGGTCCCCTATCACTGGCGCATACTCATGCAACGGACTGAATAACTATCTTGCAGCCTTTTGTAAGAGTGACTTGCTTGTGTTAATACACTTCTCCTCCTGGCCGATTGCCTCCTTTTTATATTTATAGTGCGGGTGTCTGGGAAAACAGCTGAGCTAGCTCAGATTTCGTGCTCATTTCGGGCTTTCGAATTTGAGCTGCCGGTTTTTTTTTGCTCTCCATTCACGCGGGAATTTATTAGTGTATACCAGACTGTCTACTTCTCTACTTTGTTTTTCTGCATTTCTGGCCATGAGGTCATCTCTGCTGTACACTCGTACCTTTTTGAATGCTCGAAGGACAAATATTCTATCGACGGAAATTCATAACGAACATTCATGTACTTTTGGATTAATTTGCAGAACCTGCAGTACATCAGCACCAAATGTTATCCAATGGAATGCAATACGATCGCGTAAGCACCGATGCGGTTGGAAACAAGCTATGAAGCGTCAACCATTAGCCTCAATGTCTCTTCCGGGTCTAATGTCCACTAATTGCAGGTCTATTTTCAATAAAAGTCTCGAATTGGATGCACTTATGTTGAAACAGGAACACAGTAAGTGCGGTGTAATCTGTCTTCAAGAGACGTGGCTCAATAGGGATATAGAGTCGCAGCTCATCACACCTCCAGCGTATTGCTGTTTTCGTTCGGACAGAAAATCCCGATCAATCAGCGGAGGTGGCGGAGTAGCAGTTTTTGTAAACCAGCAATGGTGCACAAACTGTAAGTCCCTTTTTTCTTACTCCGAAGACCACATAGACGTTATTGCAGTAGTTTGTAGGCCTAAATTTTTACACAACTCAAAAGGCATCATTTATGTTAGTATTTACATACCCCCTTCCACCTGTCAAGATGCCCTTACCCACTTTTTCGATTTTCTTTCTCAAAAGCTTGCCGCACTGTCTTGCGAGCATGTAATTATTTTATGTGGGGACTTCAATCGAGTAAATCTACGCCCCCTCATATTGTTAGGATTTAGTGACTTAGTTAATTTCAATACACGAGATGACGCCCCACTCGATCATATCCTGACTAACTATCCAAAGCTTTTTGCTGTAAAAAATAGAGCTCCATTGGCAGGCTCAGACCATTCCGTACTGCTCTGTCAACCAAAAATCTATTCTAAGACCAACAAAGGGCTATTAGTAACGCCCGAGAGGAAATTACACATTCGTGACACGTCCCCACATAATATTTCCTTGCTTCAGACTTGTATATCTGAATGCATTCCCATCTTTCTCGAAAACAGGAATGTCGAGTCGTGTTCGAGTTATCTTACAACATTTCTCAACGGAATTTTTAACATTTGTTGTCCCTTTGACACGGTCATGGTTAGACCAGACCGAATATCTTCTCCCCACTTAAAAACTTTGAGAAGACACAAGGAACTGTTCTACAAACTAGGCTTACGAGAAAGATTGAAGGACGTTAATGCCCTTATAAAACGCGAGATCGCAAGACTAAATGACCTTTTTGTTAGTCAGTTATTTACTTCTTCTACATCTTCGTCTCCTCTCTCTTCATCCGCAATATGGAAAAGTCTTAAACGTCTGACTGGTCAACGCAACACGCTGGCACATGTTGACGCTGACCTAGACAGCTTAAACTCAAACTTCATCCATACTCCCACCGAGTCCTATCTCCCGACAAATGATATTTCGTTTCCACCGAGTGATTTTTCTCCAGTGTCTGTGGCAACAGTGATGAAACACCTAAACAAGGTTAAAGGTACAACAGCTGCCGGACCAGATGGCGTCTCCCCATTTCTCCTTAAATCTTGCTCTTTTCAATTAGCTCCTGTCTTGGCACATCTTATTAATTTATCTTTCATGGAGTCCAAGATTCCTGACGGTTGGCGTTCGGTCAAAATCACTCCTATCCCGAAAAAACCCACTTCAACGGGTCCCAAATCCTTTCGCCCAATCGCCTGCTCTTCTGCACTCCTCAAACTTACAGAACGAGTCGCTTTGGACATCATTAAAAAGTTTTCATCCAATTTTTCTGATCCCTTGCAGTTTGCGTATAAGGCGAGGCGTAGTACACTAGATGCAGTTGCTTTAGTAGTCCACTCTGCTCTTAGGGACTTGGATAAGGGATGCCGTGCTTACGCGTGTGCTTTTCTTGACTATTCCTCAGCCTTCAACACGATCCCGCGCCATCTTCTTCTTAGTAAAACCTCTGCATGTGGCTCTCCTGGCTGGGTTGTCTCATGGCTAAGGGACTATTTTTCTTCCCGCACCCAATTCGTTCAGACCGGGAAGCGAAAATCCACGGTCCTTCCCAACAATTGTGGAGTTCTGCAGGGGTCTATATTATCCCCTCATCTTTTTTCCCTCCATACTGATGACCTACGATCTCCAAACGCATGTTTGTTTGCCAAATATGCTGACGATATGGTTGTCGGCCATCCTCTCAAAAGCCAGACCCATCTCCAAACACTGAAGGATGGACTGGACCATGTCACAGCATGGTCGTCAGAAAATGGCCTTTTACTTAATGAGCGGAAGTCAGTCCAGTGCATTTTTCGGCTGCGACCCCCTACCAGCCCTGAAACCATTGACTTTCTGCCTAACAATGTATCCTCCTTCCGATACCTTGGTGTAACACTTGCTTCCAACCTCTCATTTACTCTTCATATTGAAGACCTTTCTATAAAAATCCGCAAACTTTTGTATTATGTCCGCCGCTTGCGTTCATATCGCACCCCACAAGCTCTTATCTGGCGTTTTATAGATGCCTGTATCCTCCCTCTTATTCTTTATTGCTCTCCAGTTACTTTTCCAGCACTACTCAAGAAAGAATTGCTGATTATTAAACGTATTCTCCGCATGCTCTCTTCAGCTGCCGGTTATTCCTATGTTTTTTTAGCTGACCTCATCATACAGCGACATTTTAAATCGGTCAAGAATTTCGTGGACCGTATTCTAAATGAGGTCGCTCACCCTCTCCACTCTGAATTAATGGCTGCGAAATCTTCTCGTACCATGCGCCGAAGCTTCCGTCATATGACCTGCCGTACATCGGCCTACCAGTACTCGGTACTCCCATTCTTAGCACGATTCCTCACGTGTGAAGAAATGGAAATTGAGAAGCTGAAGGCAGACCTGTCTCCATAACAGATGTGGTAACCGTGTCGACTTCTTACTTTGAGCATTTTGTTATCTTTGACCCTTTACTCTTGAGCTTTTTGGACCCCATAATTGATCTTATTTTTACTCTCCGTGAATGGAGCCACTTTTTTGCTGAAAATTTTGATATTATCATCAAAATATAGTTCTCTATCTATCTATCTATCTATCTATCAAGTACAAGGCTTGGGTCTTTACAAAGGGCGAGTTCAATGTCACAGGAACCAGTCGATGACGATACTAGCCCGCCTACGCCAATCTGGTCTGGACAAGAACAAGTCGGTGGAGGCCAGAATAGAAGGAATAGATTATTCAGTATACAGAGGACCGAAGAATAGATGGAAAACGTTTGACTTCGGAGCACATGTCATTCCGCTGGAGCGGCGTGCCCCGAAGTGCCGCTTAGTAGTAGAAATCCCCAGCGGCCAGAGAGCAAGCGTTCACGCATGCAGGCTTGCTAATTTGTCGCCCGGCCAGTAGGCTGCCTTGCGGCAACTGTGATTGGCTGTTCCCAGACGTCGAGTTCAACGGCTGAGGACCATCGGGAAAGTTCACTTCGGCGCGAGCTAGTCACGACAGACAATCCCCCCCCCCCCCCTTGTGACTGACTCACAGAGGGCCTTTTGCTGTTCGCCGTCCTCTTCTACTTCGGATGCCACTCCTCTCACGGCCGCTCATGTTATCGTCTGACAGTCAACTTTCTCCTCAACCACCTCTCGCAATTCTTCTCTTCTCCCGCAGAACCGAGCCTGAAAATCACAGAGCCAGGAAAATAACCTGTTGCCTTACGGTGCGCGTATCCGCCGGTCATACTGTCCATCTAGGCGTCTTGCACTGGCTTTTTGCAGCTTTTCGTGGCTTTGCTTCCTTTGGCACGACAATTGATGCATTACTCATTACCCATTATCACCCTGGTAGTGGTGGTGACGTGAGCGAACGGGAGCGCACAGTGCGAAGGGTGAATGGCAGTTATCGCGTAGGCGAATAGGTACGTGCGATGTCATTAATCTGTTGATATCGGATGACAGACAGGGCATTCATCACGCCATGTCCTTTTAAATTGCAAAGGCGATGCCAGCCCCACATCGCTCTACCTCCTGGGTTCTCGCTCCTATAGTCGGTAGCCGCCGTCTCCAGTTGACCCCGCAAAGAAAATGGGATCTCGCCAACTTGTGGCGCATAAGTTCTCGAACGATCGTAGCTGTAGTGGGTGGGCGTAAGCGCCGCTGTGGGAACTCGTGATCGCCAACTGCCCACACTCTGTCCATCTCTGGCGCGAAGTTGATAACTGGTTGCTTCTCGACGTGTCCCTTCGATACTGATGACCTCCCGACGTGTCCCACCTCTCGATAACCGGTGACCCCCGACGTGAGATGAATTCTCAACTTCTGATGTGGCCGAGCTAAATCATGCTCCAACGTCCCTCGCTTTCAATTGAATGTTTTCCTGGGTCAGCTTATTTGGCCGCGAAATGGAGAATTTCATCACTGGCAATCCTGTTCTGAAGCAAGATGAAAGCTCTCAATCGCTCAAAACTTCAATCAGTGCCAGCATCCTGATTGCTTTTCCAAACTCTGATTCTTCTCTTAATGCCAACGGTATCACTCCCTTCTCTTAACGTACACTGACTACGCATACTGATTTGCCGTCGAGGTTCAACGCAGACAACCTGGTTCCCTCACACGTATTCGAGATGAGCAATTTCCTACCAACATACCGATGTACGCGTAATCGAGAACTGTCCCGCTAGCAGCACACGGACTCAGTGGCATTCGAAAGGACCTTTCCTCCTACCAACTGGCACTGGCAGCATTGACACGACTCACTTAGCCACATAAACTTATGCAGGTCACAACTGTCCCTACAACCTGGCTCACATAAGCCAGTTACTTGAACACCAGCTTTTCAAACCCGAACATTATTACGTACGTCCTTCCCTCTCTTTCACTTTTCTTCCTTCGTTTGATTTCTTTCATCAGCGAACTACGGTCTAGGAGGGGAGCACTTGTAGTGGGTGTGAGCACCACTGCGGGAACTCGCGATCGTCGACTCATCACGCCAAGGCTGCAGTCACGCTGACTACCCACACTTTCTCCGTCTCTCACTCAATGTCTGGCGTGACCTTAACACCCCTCGATAACCCTTCTGCGTATTTCACCTTCGGTAAGAGATCGCTTGATTGCCAGACTCGGCCCGCCTCGGGACAGCCAATCACAAGTGCCACGAACTACGCCAACGGTCAGCCTCTCTCGCGGTTGCGCAAGTGTGCACACAACAACGCCTGCCTTCTTTCTTCCCCCCAACCATGCCTGGCCAATCACCTCCATGAGGCTGACTACCACACTGAACAAAAATCGGGTGCGCGGGCTTGTCCGAGTGTCAACTTCCTCCAACCTCTTCTCCAGAATACATTATTCCTCTCACCGAGCGTGTCCTCTAGAGAATTGGGCCCGTAGGTTGCAGTGGCAAGATCTTTCCCTGTTAGCGTAACCCTAGGGATGTGACTTACCCCGACGTGAGGTTAACACGCAATTTCTAAATGTGCCTGAGCTCAGTCATCATCAAACTCCCCCACTACCACTACTACCACCACCACCACCTACATCATCATCATCATCATCATCATCATCATCATCATCATCATCATCATCATCATCATCATCATCATTGACGTTCTGTCGTGTACGATATGAAAATCCTTGACTGCTCACAGCCCACCAAGGCCCATTTAGCAGCGCAGTCTCTTTAGGAGTACCAACAGCCAGACCTCCTTCCTAATATCTGACCTCAGTTCCCCTGCCAACGGTGTCTATACTCCTTCGATCTAACCACTATTTACACACGGCATACTGATTTGCCGTCAACGTACAACTTAACTGCTGTTTTTTTCCGACCGCTCCTCCAAGCTAGTCACAATCACACACACACCAAACGGAAAAACTTGTAAATGCGGCCTTGCTTGCTTCGGTGCGATAAATTTGTGCGTGTTCTGTATAGTCTACTGCCGACAGCGCGCAAAATGTGTACTGAATTGTCGTTGTCATCAAATCAATCATGGCAGTGGCGGTGGTGGTGGTGTGAACAAACGAGAGAGCGTGCAGGGCGATGGGCGTGGGCGCGTAGACGAAAAGGTAGGTGCGATGTCATCAATCTGTTGTTGATATCATATGACAGACAGGGCAGTCATCACGCAATGTTCTTTAAAATTGCAAAGGTAACGCCAGCGTCGCCCTTGGGCTGTCACTCCAATTATACCTTTACTCGTTGAGGAACGTTTGCCGTAGGGCTGCTGTCAAGGCCAAGGCAGAGCGGGACGATGGAGTTCCGTTAGCGGTCGGCAAGCATTCATCAAGGAGTGTCAATATTTCCTAACCTAAACCAGCAACACAAATGCCCGTGGCTCAATGATCGGAAGGTCGCGGGTTTGAATCTTGGGTGGGGCACCACTTGGAGGAGGGTATGACTGCCTGAAGACGGCTAAGAGGGCAGAAATGGTCATTCCAGTCTCCCTTATCATAACCGGCAATATTATCGGTCACCTTATGGCGCACCAGTTCTTCAGCGATCAGTGCCGTTCTCCGGGTCGGTCTGCTGCTCCTCCGATTGGCTAGAAGAAAACGAAAGTTCCTTGCTGTCGGAGTGTGCAGACTCTGTCTGGAGGCAAGAATTGTACTTGTTCATTCTTGTGCCTAGAATGCGAACGTTGCCTCTAGGAGCCAAAGCAAACTTGTAGATGGTGTGATTTCCCAGCAGTTAGTTAAAATTCCCTTCCCAATCCGATCTCGCGCAAAGCGGTAAGCACTTCAGACGGTGACTGAACTCCTCCATAGCTTTGTTTAGTGTGGAGCGACCGGCGTTAGTCAGGAAGGCGCAAGGAATTGAAGGTTGCCCTCTGCGTAGGACTTTTTGAAGGGGGGGATGGTGGGGGGGGGGGGGGGGGGAACAGGAGGGGGGGGGGGGGGGGGGGGGGGGGGGGGGGGGCAGACCTACCAGGTACTCTTATCTGGTCTAGCCCACCTATCGCGGAAGTACCTGGGCAGTGGTCCCGACGCAAAGCCTAGCTTTGGGCCGCCATAGATGAGAGTTGCGTATCAGTTAATGGACATGAGAAGTAGTTATGGGTATTAAGGCTAAGACGGTTCACCCTAACACCTACAATCTTCCAGACCCTGGTTCCTTAGGAGGTGGGAGAAGTCTTGGTAAGACCGGATTGTTAGGAATAGTTTATTCTTCAGAAGGACAGAAGAATAGGTTGTGAGAGAGTTGAATATCGGAGCACACGTCCGGCCGCGAGGCGGGCCAGTTCCGAAGTACTGTCTAGGGAGCAGATATTCGAGCCGCCAGCTTTGGCTGCAACCGTGAAGGTCATTGATTGGACCACGCGTGGGCGAACCGGCGTGGATGCTTAGTAAGTGCGTCAGTGCGTCTGGCGGTAGCATCGGCCTAGAGCTTTGTCCAGACCGATTGAGGTCAAGCCACTGTGGGTTGAGGCCAGAATGGGAGAGGTATTCTGAAAACGTTTGGGTGCGCCTCAGTTGCACGTCAGTTTCCTCTGGCAGCAGTGGCGGTAAGGTCCATGGTCTGAAGATCGCAGTTGCACGGTTAGACTCACTTAACCCCCTGCGATACATGTTCAGGAGTTTAGGGAGGTAAAATAGGTTATTGGGCAGATACTTTTTAGGTCGCTGGTGCAGTGTGTTTCCGAAATGGACAGTCAGACGAAGTGTCCAATGCTTGAAAGCTGATGCGAGTTGAAGGCCTGTGATGGACAGAATGATAATCGAGGGGGTATAAAGGCTATTAAGGTTAAACCCTAACGTCTCTGCACTTCCAGACCCGTTTCCTTAGGAGAAAAGCCAGAGTGGTAGAAGAAGTGTATTCTGTACGGAAGGAAGTGGAGAATAGGTAGTAAGAAATTGACTGTCAGACGACCGCACAACCGCAAGCCATCGGACGATGGTTGAAGTGATGTCTGCTCGGCAGGCGTCACATGAGGTTCTCTGTGAGTCGGTCTGTGATTGGTTGTTCCAGAAGTCGGAAATAGCAAGCATTCCGAAAGTGCACCTCGACTTGAGCTAGTCACGACAGGCGTTCACATGTGCATTTCGTGTTGAGTTAGTCCCTACAGAAGGGTGATGAGGAGGTACCTGTATACAAGAGCAGGCGAGCATTCAAATAACGTTGGTCATCTGGAGTGGAAGGACCAAGAACATCTGTTACACTTCGTGTCTTCCGGACGTAACCGTTGTGACCAGTGCGTTTTTCAGAAAGATCACCCGGGGTCTTTTTGTTAGGATTTGAAGGAGCAGAGTAGGATGCAACTTC
Organism: Ligula intestinalis; assembly: GCA_036362985.1. Taxonomy (NCBI): domain Eukaryota; kingdom Metazoa; phylum Platyhelminthes; class Cestoda; order Diphyllobothriidea; family Diphyllobothriidae; genus Ligula; species Ligula intestinalis. The sequence goes on along the minus strand of JAYGXS010000010.1, from coordinate 3,121,238 downwards.
AAAGCTCAACTCCAAGGCTGGCGCGATCGGCGCAGAAAAGGAGATCAGCAAAAGTCCACCCAGGAAATATGTCCTGCTGGTTCAGTAGAATGGTAAAACTTCAAAGCAGAGACAATTACCAAGACTTTGGTGTCTATTGCCTTGACCTCGGCCAGATAAACTGCGGGTGAGTGTTGTGGGAACTGGTTTCGTAAGAATATTGAACACATTTCGCTTGTGACTTCTAGATACCAAAATTTTGAAGCTTGCAAATTTTCCTGCTTCTCTAGTCAAATTGAATCGTTTATCTTCAGGTTATTTAGAAAAAAATGACAAAAAACTTCAATTTCATTGTGAAATTAGCTTGAAAAAAGTTAACATACATTGAAATTCTTAAGCTGAATATCTAATTAAAGCACTTTTAAAGAGGTTGCCTACTGCAAAATGTTTTTATTTATCTTAGGAATAAAAATATCAGAGTTATCTTGCGGACGTTCTGTATGCTCGACAATGTAGTTTGCTGTTTTGAGGCATTTCTCAATATGATCCACATGACCATCTTAAAAAGAACTAACATCCAAAAACTCATTTTTTGGTAAATGCTCATTATTTATATCGTATGTTAAAGGCTTTGATGTAGAGTCAAACAGAAGATCAATTGACGGATAAACAAATGGAGATACTGAAAACGCAAGAAATAATTCCGAAATGTCAAGGACGATATTAAATATATAGTTATCCATTTACGGTAATCTGTAAAAAATTTTGACTGAATGAAAGTTTTTTTATATAAAGAAAGCAGTTATCTAAACGTTTCAGATTAACAAAATATGTAAATGTATTGTGTTAGTTTATAGGAATTTTGTACGTCTCCGGAACTTGGAGATAATCGGGAAAATTTTACTTTTCTTAAAAATACACTTAGTACTTCTTGTTATGTATTGAGCACGGAAGGCAGTTTGTAGGCAGGACAAACGTAATGTAGCTTAAACAGAAGGCTGCTTGTAGGCAGAATGTCATGTGGGCAAAACAGAGGACTGTCTGTAGGCAGGACGTGTACTGAAGACAAGAGCACAGTTAAAGTGACGAGTCATGTTGACACCGCGATGTATATGGTGTAGTGTAAATGTAATAGGCCGAATGCTACCCAATCAGAATACGGACAAGGGTGAGCCGCTGGCCAGGATCGAAGGCTGGTCAGTCAGAACAAAGAAAAGGGTGACCAAGCGTCTGTGACCTTGATCAACGCTTGACGCGCGCCTTGCTTTATGATGTGCCGACACTACGGACGGGCATACATAGCACTTATTATACTTTTTAAGTCTTAAATATGCCTAATGCTGTTCGTTATTATTCCTAAGTTTTCGTGAATGCGTTCACACCGGTATGCGAGTGTTGATCACATATTTACAAAGTTATGAAATTTACATGATTTTCAGCTCATACTGTGTATAAGGTTCGCTACCAGTGATACTCCTGCCATGAATTTTCGCTATTTATTATGCTCCGGTCTTATGAAAATAACCTCGCTCTATCCATTTGCTACATTAAAAGAACAGTTTTTTTTGGCCGCTTCCCGACTTACCCTTTCAGTATGCTCGTTTATGGGACCGCTCAGTCGTTAAAGACCATTTTAAAGGAATTCTGACGCCAATCAATGCAAAAGTTGATTCTGTGTTTTACTTAAATCGCTCTTTGTCCTTTAATTTATTATTTCAAGGTAACTGCAGTGGGTCAGGGAATATTAAAATAAAACGACCTGTCCCATTGCGCTTCCAGTCCCAATTTTATTACCCTCTCTGTAGCTCTCCTTATTCTCTCTCTGCTACCTTCAAGTGGGATTATTCATAGGCATATGCGACCGATGTGCACTGATCCAGTCTGACAGCCGGGAAGGAAATTGGCATTTCCGTGGTGTCCCGGATCTACAGCCTATCCGGACGGTTACGCAGCGACCACCAAGCGATAATCGAGCAGGGTTACCAAGGTAGATTAGGGAGGATTTTATGGCCATTTCGAATGACGTCATTAACCATGGCTGCGTACTTTTAAAACGACGGACGAAGACTGCCTGCTTGCTATGAAAGTATCGCAGTGGGTAAAGTCAGTTAAACTTTGGTAACAGCAATCTTCAAACCGTGGCTCCTTAGGAGAGAATAAGTCGATGGAGGCCAGAATATTAGGAATAGTTTATTTTGTATACAGCGGAACGGAGAAAAAGCAGGAAAAAAGTTCGTCCTAGAAGCGTACGACCAACCAGGAGGCTAGTCGGGTCCATAGTGCGTGTATAGCAGCAGGCATTCCAGTAGCCAGCAGTCATTGACTGTGTCAGCTTACGCGTGCAGGTATGTGATTCGTTGCCAGGCCAGAGGCCAGCTTTGCGACATCTGTGATTGGCTGTTCTCAGCAAATGAGAACATCGGCAGTGAGCTTTGGCAAAGTTCACTTCGACGCAAGCTAGTCACGACAAAATCAATTAATTGCAGGGCTCGGATCTTAGCTCAGAATCGACAAAATAGGCAATTGTACCCATTTTACCATGGAAGCTGGCGCAGCGATACAAAACCTACGGGGTTAAAATGTGGCTGATAATAAATGCTGCCAAAATTTACAGCTTCTGGTCACAAACACTGGTCAGGGTGGTGTTGTGTTCAGCTACCAGACTACTCAATTCACCTTTGACGTTAACGTGAAGTTTTATTTTCTGAACGGTTTGTTTTAACGCGATGGCGACAACACTGCCTGTGAAACCCTGTGGCGCACGTGTCCCCCAACATGAAGGTTGTTGGACACTTTTGTGTAACAGTCACCAAACGGTTTATGTGAATACCCGGTTAGTTGCGCGCTAGAATTAGAATGGCTAGATTGGACAAAGTCGTCGATTCTATATTATCTCTATATAATATATGTATCTATGTTCATCATTCCAAGTTTTCGTACGACGATTTTTCTTTAAGGTGGTCAGTGTCTGGCTTCATCCAAGTTTTCGTACAACAACTTTTCTCTCAGGCGATAGCTTTGCATAGGCATTCCGAATCAACTTCGATGGTGTTTTTCTTTGCTGTTTGGTGACCTTAACAGAGGTCTTACCCAAGACTGCGTCCTTATGCTACATATGTACGGAGTGAAAATCAGAACCGAAGATGGCAGGACATGATCTCGGACACCATCGTCCTGGAATGGACTGAATTCCTCAGCCCTGATAATCCAGTTGAACCTGCGATAGCGCAGGAACGAAAAGTGACTAGCCAGAAGACTATTCTACGGCGATGTCGCTGCGATGCTCACCAAAATGTATGACAAAAACGACGCTACAAGGGCACCTTAAAAAACCCTCTTAAATGACTCTTACTTAAGCCGACGACTTGGGAGGATCTCGCTTAGGACTTACTGGTCTATGGATGCACATCGCCAAAGCTCAGCTATTGTAAACATGTTCACACTGCCACCGTATAGTCCTAATGCTATTTGAGCTCGTTGGACATCTCCAGAAACATAAAAAAGACGCAAAGCTCTGCAATGACTAACAATCGTGCAGCCCTCCCTGAGTAGAAACCCACGACGACGACAACCCTCACAATTAATGTTCAACATCCCGATGTCCTGCCGCACTCAACCAACAACACCATCCTCCTGGCGGCAAACTCAGCGTCCATCACAAAGTAGCGACTTCGAATTATAAGCCATGATTTGTTCGCACGCTTCTGGGGCATGTCTGGCATGTCGGTTACTCATGTCCACTAAGCACGTGCGCAACAAAGCGTTTCAAATGCAGGTTAATGTAACGGGGGTGTGTGTTTGACGTAACTGGCCAACCACTTCCCAAGGCCAGGATCTTAAGGTGGTGACTGCTTACGCTCAGACACACCCGAAGCCGGCGACTTCATTGCCAGTTGCAGACTTCCGGACCCGGCTACTACGCTCGCCGGAATGCGATTATGGACTCGGTCCGCTCATGGCTGGACTGCACTCGTTCGAGAGTAACTTACCCAGTACTCATATTCCACTCCAACACTCAATTAAATGATCCCTAACACTCCGATCTTCCACGACTTTTGTTATTTACTAGTTTATAAGCATTAAGATACGTTCTATCATCTATTATCCGGCCGGACCACTTCGTATCCCAAAAGAGCATAACAGTTGTAAATGAATGTATTTGGAACCGCAAGTATATTCGGAATCGCCATGACCTACAGCTGAACACGAAACTGGTGCTAACCAAACTTGTCAATATAAGTGAGCATGCGGGTACCTTCGATTTAGAAACCTGGCTAACACTTCAATTGAGGTCACCAAACAGTCTATCAGGAGTAATTGAGTATTTGCGTGCGATCAGTATCATAGCTCATTAATGCCCATCTAGACACAATCATTGACTTTTAATCAACTATTTCCAATCTCTACACCATCTCCGCATGTGTCTAAAATATCGTTAATTAATGCTACACCAAGGTATATCTTACTACTGGAAAATCACTTTTAGAATTTTGGTAACCATGTGATTAGGCAACCAGGGGGAAAATTGAAGCTACAGATCACCAATTTTTCTGGCATTTTACCTTTTCACTCACAACAGAACGTTGACATAGTGTAAAGAAGAGGAAGTCACGATCTCTGGAACGAAAATTTTATTCTGAGCTTTCGGCCTCACACGAGAAGGCATTGTCAAAGAAAATGAGAAAACAGCAAGCGCTGGCCACGTGTAAATGGGGATGGTAGGGGGGCTTGGTAATTAGTGATTGGTCCACGTCCACGCCACGTCCATTCTCACGCTATCTTATTGTGTCTCCTACGCGCGTCCCTGGAGTAACACCTTGTGACCTTGACGTGGCAGCCTGCATGCCTGTAGAGGAACTGGGCCCCGGTTTCTGGTCACGGGCACGGTCGGCGAAATAACAAGGCGGTATATCCCCATGCCTGTTTATGGAGTTAGGATCTGACTCTCAGGCCTCCAGCAGTTCCCGTCCCGTCTTATTACTGGCGCGCGTAGCCAACGCTTGCTGTTTTCTCATTTTCTCTGACGATGGCTTCTCATATGGAGGCTCGGAATAAAACTATCGTTCCAGAGATCGCGACTTCCTCTTCTTTTCAACAGTAACCTGGGGAACGCATATTCGCTTCTATTGACATATTGTGACTGAACGGCGAGTAACAAGCGAGTTTACAATTCCGTGTTGTGCAGCATGTTGGGGCCTGTTATAAAATGACTTTGAAAATAAAAATCGGCCAAAAAAGACTACAAATTGCAATTGAATGTTGACAGATGAACCTGAATCAGCCAATAATTTATCCAATCGTAGATAGCGTAGTATACAGTTCGCCATCGAAAGGTGAACAACCTCAGATGCCTTTTGGTGACACATTTTTCGGTTCTGCTAGATTTTCCCAGTTCCGCAGGGGTTTACCGTTAGAAATCCGCAGGTGTACTGGTGCTCGTTATGCTCCAGTTTACCACTGTTCATTTTGTTGTTTACCGCCAGACGGTCTGCTGGGTTTTGGCGCTGTCGGGACTGAGCATGTTCCTTCTTTCCGGATGATGTTTTTGTGTCGCTGAACGAACTGACTGCGTGGCTGATAACGACTCGCCTCGGTTACGACGTTTCAAGTTGGCGGGTGGTTACGCAAAGTCGTGCAGACTTCGCTGGACAGTGACTCAAGACTTGATTCGGCCTACGGGCGGAGTGGTCTGCAGAAAGCCTTCCATAAATCAGCCGACCCGAACGAACGGGTTTTGCGTCATAGTACAGACCGCACGACACGTTTCTGGGGGACAAACCAACACAACCACCACCACAAAACCAAAAACAACAAAAACGCCATCACAATGGGCAAACTCTGTCCATAAAACTCACACATGGCAACATATATCTCCTGTTGACGTTTTTACACTGTTTATTCTTCACTATTTACTCAACAGTACCGTACTACACCAATTGCTGTTATCATTGGGAATTGCCGCAGGCGTTACGATGAAATACTGCGTCCGAAGTGACTTTCTGCGCACAGACGTTCACGCGCGAATGGGTGCATATGCACTGGCCGCCTACGTCATTCCAGTCTGGTCAATCACCTTTAAGACTGAGTTAGAGAGGGATCGTTCTCTGTGGCCGGGAGGATGACTGCCATCAGGCCCGCAATTCGGGCACTGCCGGGCTTCGGTGGCGACCTACGTTCTTCCAACAGACAACTTCCTCGTTTCTATTTTCCCCTGCTTATACACAGAATAAATTATCACGATCATCATCCCCCAAAGGTAAGGAAGAAGAAGGGGGGCGGGTTCATGGACCAAATTATATTTGAACTGACGTTTCGAAAACCTTCTCGCTTCCATCGTCAGATTTTAGTTACAGTTGAGTCTGATGTTCTTGATTTAGTCCGCCTTGACTTGTAAACATTGACCTGCCCGCTAGTTGCCAACTGCATTTGTTCTCCCGGAGGATAGCTGCTGGTAGGTTGGCGTGACCTTCATCCCCTCTGCGGTCAGCGTAGTTTTAGGCGAGTCAGTAGGCTTGCTGGCCTCCCACACGTCACCTGGCGGACTGATCACTCGTTGCTGTTAACATGGTTGGTTCCTTGCCTCGCGGTTGCGACGTTGAGACAGTATTTGGTGTTGGTCACGTGACCTCGCCATGAACCCGTCCCTTATTCATCTTCCTTACCTTTGGGAGATGATAAACGCGATAACATATCTGGACCCCGAATCTTTCGGCATTTAGAATAAACTATCTGTACCACTCTGGCCTAAGACTTATGCTCCGGAACTGAAGATCGCAGATTCTGGGGCTTTTCCAATTAAATTAACCACCTCCCATAAGTCAACAAATGGTCAAAAAAAACCCACAATTTTACGGTCCGTTTAGGCGTCTGAATAAATCACAACTCATAAATAAAATATACGGATATGGTAACGCAAATTCATGCAGGCCGCTGAGCTTTTTTAACGAACCCAATCCATCTTTGCTGGGCAGTGACGCAAGACTTGATTCGGCCTGCGGGTAGAGTAGTCTGCAGAAAGCCTTCCATAAATCAACCGACCCGAATGAACCACCGTGTCTTGAGTCATGGCACAGACCGCGCACGATAGGCGTCTGGGGAGATACACCAATGTTACCATCAAGAACAACACACTCACGAGGGCAAAAAGCGGTCCATAAAGCTCTAACTGGCAACAGGAGCGCAGGGGGTGCGCGCACGAAGTTTACGCACCTTTTTGCGCGAGCAATTGCGGCGAGAACGCAGAAAGGACAGCCACGACGATTTCACAGTTCGTTAACTTCTCGGAGTGTACCATACCTTCTCATAAATATACGCGAAATACCTCCCCTGCTTTATGGTCTACGTAAAGAGGGTCACTCACGCCGCCGTTAGGCTCAGACGCCAGCTCTATGGGAGTATCGCGAAGGGGTTTATAACGCCAAAACCCTTGCAATTGCGGTCTTAAGACCCGGTTCCTTAGGAGTCATGGGATGCCACATTCCTAGGGAATAGGCAGTAGGAATTTGACTGCAACACGACAGCACAATGGCAAGCCAGCAGACGGCAGCTGAAGTGATGTCTGCTCGGTAGTCATCCCATGTGGTCCTGCGTGAGTCAGTCTGTGATTGGTTGTTAGAGGGTCCGGAACTAATCAGCGTTCACAAATGCACTCCGACTTGAACTACTTCTACTACTACTACTACTACTACTACTACTACTACTACTACTACTACT
>JAYGXS010000010.1:3058182-3107912 GCA_036362985.1 Ligula intestinalis | reverse complement strand
TATCTGACGCCTTACGGTTGCCTCCAACTGCAAGTGGTGCGAGAAAGCGGCCTCTGATGACGAATCCACGATGGATGTCGAAACGTCAGGCGAATAAAAGTATCGTCCCAGCGATCGAGTCGTCTTCGTCTCAATAACTTCCTGGCAATCGCACGTTTGCTTTAACTGGAAATTCAAGAAAAGGTCTCTGTTCAGATCTCCCCGGGAGAATGCAATACGGTTTAGAGCATTGTTTCCCATGTACGAATTTAAAACAAGCGTCAACATCAGGATGCATATGTACAAACAAACTGCCAGACGACTTTTCAACTGCTACCCGTTTTTGCATGAGACAGATAACGAATGGAGTACACAACAGTTTGAATTTGCACAGTGGAAATGAAATCTGTCACATGCCCCTTTCCAGTGAGTAAGGAATATTTGCTCCATTAAGACCTTACCTGCAGAAATTGCGTGCATCAAAGAGACTATAGGAGTTAAGGCTAAGACGGTTAACCCTAACACCTACAATCTTCTAGGCCCGGTTCCTTAAGCGATAGGAGAAGTCATGGGAAGGCCAGAGTAGAAGGAAGAGTTTATTGTGTACACAGGACGGAGTATAGATGGAAAGAGTGTTGACTCGCTGATGCCCGCAGTCCGGCTGCTAGGGCGTCAATTCTGGAGTGACTAGAGCATCAGGAACCACCGGCGAATGCTTTGTCCCGGCGGCCAATAAGGCGGGTGATGTCTAGCCTCGCGTGGACGCGCGACCTTGAGGTTGGCTAACGCTGGCTAGCCTGAGCGCGCGGTCGCGCTGAGGCGTATGTGCACGTCGGTCAAGGACAGTTAGCACCTAACCTACCAGTGGGCGCGCAGGCAGGCTAAAGGCGCCATGCGTCAGCGATTGGTCTTGGGCTGCAACAAGGCCACTACAAGACGATACTTAAACGCAGCTAACATTTACGCTTCATCTCAAAATAAAGCAGTTCTTTACGGCCGGTATTTATAGAATAGTCCATTCCGAAAAAGTCCGTTTTAATGTATTTACACTTTAAGGGTGATGCTATTTCAAATGCAATTAAGCGATGGTTACGTTACATCATAGCGAGGACGTAAACTGCAGCTGAACTAGTCAGTGAACCGGACAAAGGACGCCTTGCCTTTGCACGCCACCCCAAACTGCGTGTATGAATTCACAGGCATTTGCGGATGCAACTGCACTAGGCGTACACAAATGTTATTGTCTTCTAAAGCAAGAAAATAAAGTATCACGGTCCTCGATTATAAAACATCTGCTAGACAGTGGTCACTGCGTTGACCTCAAAACATATTTTCGAGTACTTGTTCTAGCACGAACAAATGTGAACTTGCGCTACATGGAAAGCGCCCATATAAGGCGGGTGAAACCAAACCCACAGTTATATCATGTGCCTAAGCTCCAACTGCTCTGGTAATCGCGAGCCTATATTTCCTCAAACTTTGAATTTTGTTAATTTCCTTCCCCACTTCTCCTTCCTGTATCGCAATTTTAAGGGCAACATTATCATTAACTATTCCGCGCGTTGCACAATGACCTTGCTGCAAGAGCTGGCTTCAGAACTTTCCAGACCGCTTATGCACATTTTTCCGTTGTTCTTTGATAAAGACCTCCTCCCATCCGATTGGAAAGTTGCGAACATATACCCTATTCACAAGGGTGGATCCAGAACCAGCGCAAACAACTATCGACCAGTGAGCCTAACTTGCATCTTTTGTAAAGTTATGGAAAGGATCATCAAACAGTCCTCTATAAGGTTCCTCGAAGAAAAAGACTTCTTTGATGGTGCCCAACACGGGTTTCGAGGAAACCACTCCTGCCTGACCAATATGCTTTATTCTATGGAGCAGTGGTCCAAGTCATTAGAAGAAAATACCCCCGTAGATGTTGTTAACGTAGACTTTAAAAAAGCCTTCGATATTGTCCCTCACCAACGGCTACTCTACAAGGTTGGCGAATCGTGGATAAGGGGCAATTTACTAAATTGGGTAGGAGATTTTCTCATAGGCCGATCGCAGTCCATGTGCGTCAGAAACGTAAAATCGTCTTCAGTGCCTGTTGCGAGTGGAGTGCCTCAGGGCTCCTTTTTTGGGCCACTATTGTTCCTTATCTACGTCAACGACTGTAGGCATGGACTGGTCAGTAATGGAGTCTTGTTTCCAACCCATCAGAAACGCTTATGATGAACAAACTCTGCAAGAAGGACTTGACCGCCTAGGTGAATGGTCCAAAAATGGTTGATGCGGTTTAACTTTGAGAAGTGTGTCACATTGCAACTCAAGACGAAGAAAGTGAGCGTGACGGATGACTCACACAACTACGTACTCGATGGAAGGTGCCTGTCGAACGTCAATGAACAAAAAGATCTGTGTATGGCTATTGTGCCATCCCTGAAGCCGTCTTAACAGTGTGCTAGGGCTGCCAAGAGGGCGAAAAGTGTTCTGCTTGCCATTAAGCGAACTTTTGTTGACATAGTCAAAAAACTATTCGGCAAAATCTATGGAACATTTATTCGCTCACATCTGGAGTATGGCGCTCAGGCGTGGAGACCATGGATGCACAAAGATAACCAGATGCAGGAAAGAATTCAGCATAGGGCAACGAAAATTGTGAAGAGCCTAAAGTCTTCACCTTACGAATGTTAACTAGTAGCACTTAACGTTTTTCCCCTTGAGTACAGACAAATCCGCGGCGACCTCATACAGACGTACCGCCTCGTGAGGAATCGGGAGTGTGCCCTGAAGTTCGATGACTACTTCGCCTTCGCGACTTCAACCAACCTTCGTGGGAATTCCCTAAAAATGCGGGGAACCCTATCCTATACAGAGGTCCGCAAGCAGTCGTTCTCACGAGTCATCGGTGCCTGGAACGGACTGCCCGAGGAGGTCGTAATGGCGAACTCCACAGATGTGCTTAAACGGAAACTGGATGAACATCTACTTAACAGTTACCGTTCATATGTACAAGGAAGCAGGAATAATTTACGCCCCGGAAATACCTATTGATAAAACTTTACATTTGTATATGCTTCTCACTATTTTACAGTAACACATTATATGTTGGATATATTATTTACAAAAAAGACAATTCTGACTGCTCACACGCACATGTTAAAATTTGTACATGTATATATGTTACTCACTGCTTATAGTGACATATTTTATGTTGGATATTTCATGCATACTGTTTTCAATAGGGTATTCAAAGGTATTGCCTACTACCCTAAATATTCTGAACTACACTGAACTATTAATTCTGTGTAAATATAGACGGGTGTGTACTTTCTTCATTATCTATCTCGTGGAAAGACGGGTGGTGGTTGAAAAGCCGTCTCGGAATTTGTTTGTATAAGTAAATCCTGCTGTATACGTTTATTTTAAATTTGTACCATCAAGCCCTTTGCATAAGTAATCATCGGGCGTAGCACCCGGTCGGGAGAATGGCCGAGTTATCCCGTTAGCTGGCAGCCGTCTAAACCATGATCTTTATCTCTTTGAGGGAGCTTCAGACACGTTCACTTCAGTATTTTGCGGCGTGCGCTGATTTGCTATAAGGGTAGATCAACCAGTATCAGTCTCATTGCCTGACCATGGAAAACGGCGTACTTACGAGTTAACGAACATCAAAGTCACCAATTTTCGAGGGAGTTATGCAAAGCAAAACGACGGTTTCCAAAACCAGAAGTCAGGGAAAACAGAGTAAGTTAAAATAGCCTTATACCGCGAGAAAGAGCTCTGAATCTTCAAATTATTTGTGCCTGTCTGAGTTCGCTGTTTGAGATTACTTGACTCCGGGACGTGTCCTCTGTCGACTGCAGCCAATCAGTAAAATGGCAGGCATTTTTTGGCTTTGAGCCGGTGTTTGTGTCAATCAGTGAATGGACCGGGATCCTGAGGTGGTCAGGGCAACGCTGGCCTTACTAACAGCGACTGATAAAAAGCGTGCGGGGGAGACGTTGTCGCGCGCGTGTGCCCAGGGTTTGGCAAGCGAAGACAAGATGAGTCAGCGGAGTGGCGTCGGGCGCGCACTGTGTCTTCCTTTTCGCATGCACCAGTTCACCTTCTCAGTAGATCAGCAAACTGGTGATGGGACCGAGCACAGACTGGACTACTGCAAACTACAGTATTCAGAAAAGCCACCAGCACGAAACAAATACTCCAATTCAACAGCAGTCACCCTCTGTCTCACAAACGTAGCTGTGTTCGTACTTGTTTTTCAAAGAGTTGAAACACACTGCAGCTCAAAAGCTGACAAAAGAATGGAACAACAATACCTACGTGACCTCTTTCTAGCCAATGGGTACCCCAATTCTTTTAGCAACCAAAGGAAGCGCCGAGTGAACAGATTACGGGCAGAAAATCCGCAACCCGAAGTTTGTAGAGCATTTCCTACATAAAAGGAGTCTCCGAAGCAGTCTCCCGACTGTTACAACCGGCTGGAGTAGGCATAGCCAATCGACGACAGGCGGCAATACTCCGCCGAGTGATGCAACCCGAAGACGGACTGCCCCTACTGAAACCTCCGCAGTTGTCTACAAAATATGATGCAACGATTGAGACTGTAATAACGTTGGGGAACTAGGACGCAAATTACAGACCCGCCTACAAGAACACAAAGCGGCGGCCCGGAGGCTGGACCTTGACTCGCAGCTTGCCACACATATCGGAGAGACTGGCCACGACTTCGATATTCAAGGAACGACCATCGTAGGCCAAGGAACCTCAAAAGCTAAAAGATTAACGCTTGAGGCATGGTACTCAGAGGCCAATTCTGTCAACAGGCATCTGGACCTCCCTGTGGCCTACAACGTCCTGCGCCATTACGTTAATAAAGGACAGGGCACGGCAAAACCGAAGTCAGGTTTGGCAGGCGAAGACGGCCCTGTGACGAAACCACCGGAAGACGGAGCAGGATTACCAGCATCCTTTAGCGTAGGGACAGAACAGACAACCAATTGCCGTCATACCAAGCCAAAATCCACACGCGAAGCTAGACAGCGAACGGAAAAAATCGATCAGCACAAGGCCAACACTTACAGCAGCAACTTTAAACTGCTGATCGAGAAAAGTCAGTACTCGTTTTGAGAAAGGACAGCAGGCCCAGCTGTCCGAAACGTCAGCAAATCTTCAAATTATTCCGGTGAGCAGAAGATGAATTATTATTCATATCCTGGATTTCCGACATTTTCGAATTTGAGAGCGAGACAGTTCGCCTACGTTTATTACACACGATGTCAGCAGTTATTGCACTAGGACACATCTAGTACATTCTTCACACTTAGATTTGACGTACGTGGTCTAAACTGTAAAGTCACGTCCGCCCTACGGGCGATGGCAGATCTGATCACACGCTTGCTGACAGAAAATATGTGATTATCATATGGTTTAGCTCGTGCTGTGGAAGGGTTTCATGTGTTACCTAGAAATGTACTTGTTTGCCGGCAGTTGAAGGAAATTGTGATAATGCGGTCCGAAGTGCGGGCGAAGATGCCGAAGCAAGCCTATGGAGTGAGTGGATGGCCTTCGTTGGTCCTAATACGATGACTCTGGGCGGCCAGTGTGGTAGCAGTAGTTTATTCTGTATATAGGGATTTGGAGAATAGGCAAGATGAATTTGACCGTCAGAAATGCGAGCAACCCTGGCCACAACACCTCATCTAAAGCGAGGTGACCACGGGAATCGCCACAGCGTCTGGAGCGGCCTTTACGTGAGTCGACCTTGAGGGGTGATTGGTCGGACAGATTGGCTAGACGGATGGGCGTAGGTGGCCAGAACACGTGTACTCGTTTGTGGTGGTGCCTGCTCGGTGGGATGCGGGACGAGAAGGTAAACGTCACAAAGTGTGTAAGTTAGGAACAAGCCCAAATTGTTGTCATTCGTAAAAATAATCGCAATGGGTTTCATAATGCCGCAAGTGTTCAGCAAAACACTGTCATTTGATAGGCAGTGGGTGCATGTCTTGTTGTGAATAGCTCGAGTAAAAGTGCACTTTCCGGACGTCCAGACAACACATAGATCTGTAGTGGGCCAAGTACGCATCCACAACTCAACCGTTTGCCTCTCGCGAATGGTAGCACGTGCGCACTGGTAGGCCAACTCTAATCCAGTCTGACAAATCGTCTGCCTGACGCTGACTCATGTGTGGCCTCGCTGGGAGGTGCGCTTTTGATAACCCCCGCGCTTATCCACTTCGGACACTAACTCCTCGCGAGTGTTCACGTCGTACCATGTTCGAGTCGAAATTAACTTTCCTGAAGGCTCATAGACGCTAGTCTCGACGCCTTTATCAGCCTTTCACAGGTCACGCATAGATGCCGTTTGGAGCTGGCGACGAAAAGCAAGCTTGCACGCGTTCCCGACGCAATCTACCCGCCTGTCTAAAAACCTCAAGGCCGACCCAGTCAATGTACACTCTCCCAATGTCTACTGGCCCGGCTGCTGTCAAACCAGCACTTGAACACTTGGCTTTCCGGGCTGGTTGTATGCACTACAAGTCAAATCTCTTTCCATTTATTCTGCGTTCGTCTGTGTACACAATATACTGTTCCTACTACTCTGGCCTCTACTGACTTCTCCTCTGCAAAGTAATCATGGTCTGAAGATCGTAGTTAGTAGGTTTTAACTTGCTTAACCCCCTGCGATAGTCTTACTTATCCGTAGCAGTGACGTCTTATTGGGTTCTCTCTTTGCATCGGCGGTGGTGAGCTGGTTGATTTCGCAGGTGGCTGCAATACCCTTTACGACAGTGCGTCACCAATACAAATTCCGGTCGAGGTACTGTGGTGGTCGTTAGATCAGCTCCTGTGCCGACACCTTTTCTCGGCTGCCTAGCTGCAGGCCCACATGGGACTGTCTGCCGCAGGTGATCTATCTGGCCTTCGCTCGCCAAGCTTGCATTTGCGGGTACGCACCGCCACACGCTCCTTGCTGGACCACCTGCATTGTTGCCTCGCGGTCGAGTCGATGCCTCGCGTATTGGCCCTTTGGCCTAGTGAGCTAAACGCCAATCACTCAGGACCATTTCTGATTGTCTGAAGGACATCCCGGATCCCGCAATCCTGCACAGAGGCACAGAGCACACACACATCAAATGGCATATTTACTGTTAGCAGCTTGTTTCTGCAGAGCCTCTTGTTAGCTCCTAACCTACAGTATACTGCCCAAACTAATTGGGCTTACCTGAATTCTGACCTAAAGATGCCGTCTGTAGTCGACGATCACATTCCTTGGACAACTTTGCCGGCTGGTAGACTAGAACAGCTCCCTGGTTCCAGGCAAATTCGAACGTGTACCTTTACCCTATATGCCGCGTCATGAGCATTTATAGAACAAGGCGAGTCTGCTTTGGAAATACGCAAATGGCAAAGTAAACCTAACTGTTCTGGCCAATTTAGCGAAATAGAATCCTAGCTACTACTAAACTGGGCGACCAAAGACCCTTACCAACGCAGATGGAATTGCTGCTTACTGACTTAAAGGTCAGGCAACGCGAACTTGCAGTTACAACTAGGCGGCAAAGAAGTCGCATAAGCAACACGTAGAAAACTGTAGACGTCTGACAAGTAGCATGTTGAATGGTCTGAAGGCTATCCACAATCCGGTCTGGTATTTGCAAGCTTGGTTGATCTACGTATAGGATATGATTGATTTGTGACGCTCAGCACAACACTCCTTTAGAATGCATTGAAGGAGAGAACCAAAAGCTTTATTGTTAAAAAAGGACTTTTTTGAGCAAGACGTGTCCTCCAGCCAACAGCAACCCCGCAGAGAGGCACAGAGCAGGCAGCTCGTCGCTGCAGAACCTTTCGTTCGTTCCTTACCTGCAGTAAACTGTCTAACGTCATCGGTCTTACCTGACATCTGACTTGGGCGACCCTTCTGTAGTCAACGACCACCTCTGCGTTGCTTCGCAAGGCTTTGACGGAGGTTTTCAACCTATTATTATAGCGAGGTTTTTGGCTGCGAGTTCCTTTTTGGCACCTTATCCACAGTACACTGTCGAACCTAATCAGTCTTACCTGACTCCCGACTTAAGGTAAAATCTGAATTCGACGATCACACTCCCTTGACAGTACTCTTATGTCTCCTGGTTGCTTTGCAGGAATTTGAGGGAGGTTTTCAAACTATCCTTTAGTGAGGTTTTCGGCTGCTTCGTCTGCGAGTTGCCAGCGGGCTTCACCGTGGAGACGCCGAGACCTTCATGCATTTCGGTTAAGCAGTACTCCTAACCTAGCCGTAAATTCAACATAAAATTAACCGCCGCGTGTGCTTGGCGCAGGTAACCCGAGCTAAATGCGGGCTCTCGGGTCTGACCAATAAGTACTCGCGGACTGACAATGACAGTGGTTCGATGGTACGCAGGACTGGAGTCTGGCACGCTGTCTGCCTGCTAATGTACCGAGGAAGCCACAGGTAGAGGTGTGATTTGGCGACCCTGAGCTGTGTGTAAATAAATCTGCTTGGCAGTGCTGCCTTGTTGTCAGTCACTCACGTCAGAAGACTACAGGATGCAACCTCAAATAATCAATCTGCGAAACTGTTGCGGACCCGACTGTACTCACATTTGTCATGAACTTTCGTGTATAAAACGCTCAAAAATATAATTATCCTATTGAGTGCAAGTTGCTATCTCAACACCAGAAGCATCCCCAAATAACAAGTCTGGTTAGAGCGATTGAGCTCGAACAACTTTACTGCTCAAAAAGCTGTACCGTGGTGCCACGTACGAAAGCCAGCCGTGCAGGTGCAAAAATCGGGATGTGACACGTTTAGGCTGTGCACTGAGTAATCAATCGGCTGTCGCCAATCAAATGAGGCAGGAGTATCGATTACCTACAAGCGTAAACACGGTGAGTTGAAATCAAGCGTGCAAAAGGGCAATAGCGCGCAGTGAGCGAAGCTCAGCGCACGAAATGCAGTATGAGTCAGCGCTGTTGCTCTGGGCAACGGAGTCCTACAATACTACGACGTATTTGGGGAGGGATACATTCCGATTTCGTAGGTGAATGTTATGCGCGTTGGATCAATTAACCGGGGACAGGCTCTTCGTATAAAAAAGGGTCCAATGTTTGGGCTATGCTATGTCCTAGATCCCAAATTCTGACTGGTCGCGGGCTTTAACAGCAAGCCGGGCATGCCTGAAGTGGGCCTTAGCGCCACTGTAGGAACCCGTGATTGCTGACTCATCACACCAAGGCTGCAGTCACGGCAGTCTCGGCTACGCCCACGCTGGTGCGTCACCTCACGCGGTCCAAACAATGATCTTAAAGGCTGCAGCCAACGGTGGCCACTCGAACTTCTGCCTTCAGACATCACTCTGGACCTAGCCCACATCTTCTCTTCGTGAATATTCCATTTGCCAGGGTTTAACGTTACCCCCGGCGTTAGATTCGCCAATGGAGTACAAGTTTCGGGAAAAAAGAACTTCTGTTGTTTGAAAACTTAAGAATTGATCGTGACTCAATCAAGTCGATTGTTTGACCGTTGAAGGCGTCGAGGATCAGCCCTAGGCGATTGCAGATGAATAGCATGAGAATTGGAAGAGACCGTTCCTCTTAACAGTTCCAGTCTTTGCGCTATGTTATATCCTAGTTTACAAGTTTCCTTGGAGCCAGGTTGCAGCACCAATCCGGGCATTCCTACTGCACGTCTGAAGTGGAAGGATGGACTCTCTCACTCACCGTTACAACGACTCCATGACTACTCCATCGGAACCGTTTTCGTGATTGCTTTATCGGAACAGGTGAACCATGCATTGCTTGCACAGGAACCAGTTAATAATTCGTAGATGAAAGAGTTCAGACACTTGCAGAAACTCCAAATAAAAGTGGCGCACAGGTGGCTTCTGTACGCATCCAGCTAGTACATTGTAGGGGTAGGGTTGGCTACCTCAATAAGAAAGAAGTCATCTACAAAATCCTATGCGAAGCTTATGATATCGTATATTGTGGCCAACCAGGAAGATCTGTCTCTACGCGCATCCACGAGCACAATTTGGCCAAGAAGCGACGAAACAATTTATCCGAAGTGACTATGCATTGCCTTGATACAGGACACACCTTTGCACGGGACAAAACATGCATCGTTGGAATTCGCACTACCTAAGAAGTCCGAGCATTTTTTGAGACTTTGCACTCCGATGATTCAAGTATCAACCAACCTGTCGAGGTCGATTGAAGAGACTACAGCCGACCCCCACGTACCAACGTGAACTGTATTTAGCGCCCATACCGGATGTCCCGGATTGACCCTGGACCGACGAAAATTTAAGTTGACAAGTAGCCATTACGCTATTGCGACAATGCATTTGTCCACCACGGAGTGACGCAAATTGCAGCTGCCAATTAACACCCACAGTAGATGACTATATAACTGTACCACCACTTTCGAAATGTTACTTGTTCGTTGCACACTTTCACAAGTCTGACAACGACGACCTGAGGATCCAGTGTCGAATATTTACTCCATAAAGTTTCCTCATTTTCCCATTGAAGGCCTTTCCTTGAAATTGTATTTTTTGGGATGCCTGCCTTTCAATTGATATGGAGATGCATGTACAATCAATGATTAATCTCAGGTAATGTCAATTGAACTTCTGAAATGCCCCTTTGACGTTGGGTTTGTAAGATTAACTGCCATGCAAGATAGTTCAGGCTTTTCAAATACGCATCTTTCTTGTCGTCTGCAAATATAGTCCTTGATACAGATGATCACTGATTTACTTCACCGGTGTCTATTTATTTTCGATATCTTTAAAAATTTAAATATATGTTACGGAAAATACAAGCAAAATGATTCCTTCTTGTGGTCATTAGAGAGCCTAACACGTTTTTAAAGGATATCTTAGTTGCCAATACAAGCGAACGACCGTGTCCCAGGAAGAAATTGAGAGGATTAAGAAGACTCGATCGCCTGACGTTTCGATATCCGTCGCGGATTCGTCGTCAGAGACATGAGTAGCAGAAAGGATACCTTACTCAAATAAATGTCGTTTCGTTTTTCAAAGGAGTTTCTTATTGGATATTCTTTGAAGAAGATAAAATGTTCTTTAAAATCGCGTCGTATCAAGTTGATAGGTCCAAATCGGTTGCAAAATTGTATTAGCACTATGTGCTATCTTCCTTATGACATAGAAGAAAGTATGATATTTCTTCTATGAAAGACAAATAGCTTGTGTGCTGAAAATCCTAAACGGAAATTTGGAGAAATTAAAACGTTCTCGCGAACATTGAATAATATATCACCAATCCTAGCACAGGTCAGGAAGGTTAATATTGAAAAGAAAAGTTGAACAACCTCAATGTCGGTAGCAAACGGTGCCGCAATTGAGAAGCCGTCTGTGTTCGTCCCATTAAACCAAACAGTGAAGAAAACGTGCCAACATTGTTAAAGGAAATTTTGTCTATGAGAGATTGGGCATGAAAATTATTAAAAATTTGATTATATTTTAATCCATAATATACCCTTCCTTTGCATATACGATTTGAAGAAAATGCTAGTTACTATCAACTGATTAGCCACATTAAAAAAATAACATTCAAATTTAAAATGTCATCGAACAACGATATAAACATGCACACTACTTCAATGTTAATTTTTAAGCGAAAGCATTTTCTAAAGCCTGTGTTTCAGACTTGCATTTAAAGGTGGGCATTCCGGTGTGTCTGAAGTAGTTTGAGAACATGCTGTAGTTTAGCTGTGGACGCTGGCTGGCCGACAATATCACAATTCTGGCGTCTGGCTATGATGACCTCTGAACTGCAAAGTAATAGATCATTTAAATTATCATTTCTTTTTTCTTTAAATTATATTTTGTTTCCCTGCACATGTCCCACTCATTTAATCCTAACTACCAACTGCCCCGCATTAAAGAAGGAGGAGGTTTTTGCCCGTGCCCTACTGGAATCTTAATTAAAGTTCTACCGACTAGAAAAACAAGAACAGGATAAATCAGAAACAAATTTATAGGCAGAACTACATTACCGTCAAAAAGACGGTCAATCCCAGGTGTCACGGCACTCGAGGCTGGAACACGATAATTTGTTGGCTAGAAGTCCAATTCTCTAACCCTATGCGCCATGGGTCCTCGGCCTCGTTGTTAATAGGAACAGTAGTAAATAGACACTCACCCGGAGCGAACCGCTTGAGAGAATGTGGCTCCGTGAGTACTATCTAACAGAATCAGTTGCCTTATTCTTTCACCGCCAATGTGGGTACCGTACGAAAATGCAGGGGATTCGTAGTGTCTGGTGGCACTCAGAGTATAGGACATCGCGCGGAAGCAGTTTTAGGCGTGCCTCAGACGAGGCGCGAACGCACAAACGCCTTGAATTCCCGTATTGGCCTCAATCCACGGTGGCGTGACCTCAATCCGTCCAACTAGATTCTCGTGTTAGTAGCCTAGCCTCATTTAGTAGGTTTACCTCAATCCGTGTGGACACAGACGACAATGCGGTGTCGAGCCCCCAGGCATCACTTCGGACCTAGCCCAGCTCGCGGCTGTACGTGGGCTCCGAGAGTCAAAACTTCCTCCTATTTATTCTCTGTACGGAATTAACTCTTCATCCCAATCTGGCCTTCTCATGACTTCTCTCCTCACCGAAAGAACTGGGCCTCGAAGATCGCAGCCGTTAGGGTTAAGCCTTATAAGCCTTAATACCACGCGATTCAACTTGCTTTTTCTAATGCCCCGAACCCCCACCAAAATAGGTGTTCGATCAGACAGTGTCTGAACGAGGTTTGGCCCTTTGAGCGTGTTCGCTTACCACCGGCGTGTACGTCTTCCGGCGAGCTTATGTGTGAGTCAGTCTCAGTAAGATGATTGGTCAGACTGGATTGGGGTTGGCTGACACTGTTACGTACGTGTTAGCAACCCTGAGAGGCAAGATGGTTAAACAATGCACTGCAACGGACCACTGCAACGGGACTGCCGCTTGAAGCTCTGCTATTCGTGGGTCCTTTTCTAGCCTTTGGAAGTACCTAAATGTCCGATGTGATATGAAAATTCATGTGCATAACACATCCAGTCTCCCCCGCGCCGGTTTCTGTTGGACGAAAGTAGGAAGTGTTTGATCGTCGTTGTCTGTTAACCATCGTTTGAGTGAGATACCTAGACGTTGCCAATAGTAGCGAATATTCGAGTCCCTGGAAGCAGTTCAGAAGACGACGATGCGATCACTGGAACAAGAGTTTCAGTGACCGCATCTTCGTCTTCTGATACCTAGACGTTGTTGTGACAACAGCACGAGATTAGTATCCCTGCCATCTCCGACCTGGAAGCGGAAACGAACACCTGAACCCGAAATAAATTTCGACTTGGGTGCTTACGAAAAAGAGGCAGTGTCTGAACCGTGAGTATTTGGACTTCGAAAGGTGGACGAGCTCTCCAGCTCTGCTGTCTTAGGTCACTACATGCGAATAGCTACAATCCGCGAAATCATCGAAACTAGTTAGATAACATATGAACACGTTTATACGGAGTAGTTACTGTCTATTTACTATTTGGAACATGAGTTTTTGCATTTGTTTGGTATTTGAATGTACACGGAGTGACGAATGTATGAATAAAAACGGGCTAAGTCGGAATCAACTTTGCAGACGGAAATGCGTGACTGAAAAGACAAAAGAGACTGGAATGACCATTTCTGACTTCTTAGCCGTTAGCAGCCGGTCATACGCAATCTGACGTGTTCCGACACCCGAGGTTTGAAACCGTGATCTTGTTGGCTAGAAGTCCAACACTGGTAAGAAAGAAGGCGTTTCGAGGACCAGATCAGGTTATTAATTGTTCTGAGCATTCGCCCTCTTACAGGACGGAACAAGGCCAAATTTTGCGTCAGAATTTCAAGCGAAAAGGACCTCACTACGAAACGGCCAGAAGACGAGGGAGGATCACCAGGACCCTCTACCTTGAGGACAAGGCATTACACTAATTACTGTTTATGACCCCAAACGACGGCCGTATTCACTGACAGTTAATTATCTTTTACCACTTTAATTTCCCCTCCCAACCTCTTTCCTTTTTTGGTTGATATTTCTTTCCCCATGAAGACCGCTGACATTTGATTGACCTATAGCCACTATAATTACCCTCTTTTGGTTTCTACTTCTCATCTCTGAAGGTGGACTCCTGTAAGAGTTCGAAAGCTCAGAACAATAAATCAATTGATTTGGTGCTAAACACGCCTTCTTCCTCGTCCATTCAAATGCCTGGATCGCGAACCTTCTCATTCATTCGGGAAGTCCAGCTCGCTAACTGCTGCGCCAAAGGGCGCGTTGCCTTGCCAGTTTTGATCAAGAGTTTAAACAGCGGTAAATGAAGGCTCACCGAGAGCGAGCCCCAAGACAGGAAACCGAATAGTGAGCACCCATCTAACAGAATCAATTTTTTGTGTTCTTTCCCCGCCACTGTGAAAACCGCACGAAGAACTTTCGAATCCGGGGAAGCACGTTATTGTTATGCCTCGAACCACCACCTAAATACGCTCTCGACCAGATAGAGTCCGAACTGATTTTGGCCATTTAAGCTTACCATTGGCCCTTGGCGTGTGGCCATCCGACTTTTGGCTTGGCGTCTACGCCCACATGCGCTCAACGCCCTTGTACGCGATTGCGCACATAGGCGTGGCTCGTTGCTCAGCGCGCTAAGACCGAGGAATGAATGCCCCCACTGTTGTCATTACGACGTCTAGTACGTTGCAAAAGGGCATTCGCCAGGCGGATGAAGTAGCCAATAAACGTGCAGCATGATTATCCAATATAGTGGCGGGCGTTTTAATTTTTTCACGTATTGTATTGATAAGAAAGCGGGAAAACGCCCTCTAGGACCAATATTTTATTTGAGCGACGTTTAGAACCCTCACGCGATCTCATTCTAAGGAAATAAAAAGTGTACAGTTCACTATGTATTTAGCTCAGCTCTGCTGGGAATGACCTTCAGCTCTGGTATCGATTTGTCGCGCAACGCATGATAGGCATCAGGAAAATCGATATGCCTGTTAATTGAATCCGCGTGCGAGTGCCATCACTCCTGCAAGAGGCGAAAGAGTTCGTCATCCAACTGACCCAGTATTCGCACGTATTCGAAGTCGAAGCTGTGCCCCGGCGTGGACGCGTGAGCGGCCACCAAAGAAAGCTTGTCATTCCGTAGCACGGCGAGTTCGTGCTGGTGCATTCTCATGGGAACCCGTCGGTTCACCAAAATAATTGGCTAGACCACAGAGTTAGTCGATGCGCCATTCTATTACCTGGGCCTCGCATATTTTCTAGTATTTCGAATTGCATTAATTATTATACTACTATAAGAAAACATATCCAAGGCTTCATGAAAATTGTAACACACGTAAATCAAAGGTGTGCTAATACTTTACTATACTCATCTAATTCCAGAACGGTAATTTGGACCCCAAGTATGTTAAAAGTAGGGGACCTCCTAACCACCATTTCGTTTTTTTGAATAGTAAAAAAAACAGTCTGTAATAAAATAATAAAAACGATAGAAGAGGACGTTGATACACCTGGGTAGACTGGTAGAATTTCTTACTGTACGTTTATGTGTTTATTGTTTTAGATATCCATTAACCGTTTCTTCAGCGCTGTCCCCGTTTCCTTGCACTGTACGCCAGCTCCTTTAGGGCAGTGGCGTACTCTTGCGAAATACTGTGAATTCGGGCCTGTTTTCCACATTATTACTGCGGTTAGAATGCACAGAAGCTGTTCGCTTTTTACTGCCTTTCTTTAGTCTTGAGTAGCGAACATTTCTGCCGGGGGGAGGAAAAATATATCAGCCAGTCTGCAGAACAAGTGTGGTTGAGAATCGAACGCATATTCTAATACCAGATCTCCGGGACGGTGGGTATGTTGACTTGAGCGCTCAGAAGTATCCTAGAGGGTTATGTTAATAGGTAAAACCCTAGATAGTGCGATCTTTAGGCCTGGTTCCATGTGGGAAGGGAAAATTCGAGACGCCAAATTTGTACAAATATTTTATTCTGTACAGAGGGAGTTAATAATTGGATGGAAGAAGTTTGCAAATGGAAGAAGGTGCGCCCGGCCACGAGGAAGCCAGCTTCTGAAGTGTGTGTGTGTGGCTACGGTAAGGCTGATAACGACTGAATTGCGAGCTGTCTGAGTTGTGGCTCCCCTCGGATCGGCTTCACTATCGCTGACTGAGGGTTCCTTCGCCCATCAGGTTTGTGGTCACGCCAACTACTCGTACGCGTGACTGATCGCCTCTCACTTTGTTAGGGTAGCCCAGCATGCGAATTATAACTCGGGCTGTCCTGAGGGTACGATAACACAGAAAGCTGACAGGGACGAGAATTTGACCTTCATAGGGCTGACACGCAAGGACAGCCACCAGCCAAGTTCTGAGGTCACATTCGACAAGGAGTCATGCGCACGCGTGACCTATTACCGGGCTGTAACACTGAGATTGCCACACGATAGCTGCTCGTATGGGCCACTAACAGAGGGACCGAGAGGAAACAAAGATGGCTAGCCCTTAACGA
Organism: Ligula intestinalis; assembly: GCA_036362985.1. Taxonomy (NCBI): domain Eukaryota; kingdom Metazoa; phylum Platyhelminthes; class Cestoda; order Diphyllobothriidea; family Diphyllobothriidae; genus Ligula; species Ligula intestinalis. Next base: position 3,091,388 of record JAYGXS010000010.1, on the reverse strand, counting down.
GCGAGGTTGCGAACAGAAAGGCGCTCTGCTGCTGGGGAAACGAGACCCTGCTGCTGGGGACACGGGACTCTCTTGCCCTCGACGAGATTCTGCTGCAGAATCGAGAGTGACGACAAAACAAATGCTGCAGATAAGACCTAGCTGCCGGACACACAGAAGACAGAATTGATATTCAAACACTATACTCTGCTACCCTGTCTGCCTTCCTTTCCTGACATGTGACTGGGGAATGTAATCAGTGTGGATGCAGCCACACCCAAGGTAATAACACGCTCATTGTGGCCTAGCGATCTGTGCACCTTTTCCTGATTGGCTAGAGGACGCTTAAGGATAATGTAACCTTGAGCCGAGGCACAGAGCACGCACACAATGCCTTTGTCTACCGTGAGCCACTCTTTTCTGTGGGGCCTTTGATTGATTTCTCTCCTACAGAACACTGTCCTACCTAATCAGTCGTACCTGACTTCTGACTTGGGGAACCTTCTGTAGTCGACAGTCACCTTCTTTCCACAGAGATATGGGTCTTCGACCCTCATCCGACAAGCAACACAAACCGTCATCATCTACCTCCAGTACCAAGACAGTTGCAATTTGCATTGTAGACAATAAAAGTCCCCCCAAATCTGAAGTCAAGAAAGAATGATAAGCCTGGACAGGGTTGAGTCTGCGAAAGAATGTACAAAGGCTTCCGCAGAAAACGTTTGCTCGCAGTCTGCTAGCCCCATAGGCTACAACCTCCGATGATGTCAGCCTTTGTCACCAATTTCATTGGTTGGAATTCCTTAGGTGGACCCTCTCACAGGACACGGGCATATTACGCCAAATGCCAGGGGTAAATAATCCCGCATCCTAATTCCAACACGAACCTTAATCCTAATCAAAACCTTAATTTTGATGGGCAAAGTTGTAGCCAGCGTTATTGTCGACAGCAGAAGTTTATATCGAGATGGGTTAAGCTAATTAAGTTAACCCTAACGACTACGATCCTGCAGGTTCGGGTCCTTAGGAATAGCAAAAGGGGGGGGGGGAAGTCATCAAAAGACCAGATTGGTAGAAAGATTGAATTCTGTGCAGAGGGATTTAAGAATAGGTAGTGTGAAATTTGACTCGGATTGACAGGCGTCTGACCATGAGAGCTCAAGGTTGTCAACGGTGCTGACAACGCCGCCTGCAGCCGTTCCCTGGTGGGGCGGTTTCAGGAGTGATGTCTAATGGCAGTAATCCAGGCAGCTTACGAAGGCTGTCCTTGTCTTATGTTGACTTGACGGTGATTGGTTTGACTTCGCTGTATTACGCACCGGTGTGGGTGTGGTGGTGGGTCACGTCCGACATTGAGCGTGGTCGTTAGCAAAAGCCCTCGTTTTAAGGGCAGCCACCGCAACCTTTAACTTGGTGTGATCAGTCAGCGATCATGGGTCCCCACAGGGGCCGCTACCGGTCAATAAAAGCTTCTGCTGCCGACCATCGCAGCTTGTCTGAATGTTTCACCTATGGATATCCACACCTGACTAATATTAAAACAACTTCAATAGACGTGACCCGATACTGCTGTACCGGGCACCCTGTGGTGCGTGCCACGCCAAGGTGGATTGGTTAGCTATGTCAGCTATGTCGGATTAAGCCCACTTATGCACAACAGAGGGAAGAGAGATTGCATCCGCTACTGAAGAACCCCCTTTTATACGGCAAATCGGTGCACTTTTGCTCTGATACTTTCGCCAGCTTTACTACATTACCACGCCCCAAGAAGGATAGTTTACATCGTTGTCAGCTGATCTGGTATCACAGTCACCTTCAGGACTGAGATTCAGGCTGCAATGACGCCTTCTCGATATGTGCCGTTTGGAATTATCACCTATTAGCGGCCTGAAAATGATTACTAATTATGGTGTGGTACATCTCTACAGTACGCGTGGGCGGGATATTTAGCATTGCCAGTCATTGTATCTACGGTAATCTGTGGGCGATCCTTCATAGTTGTATGCAATCAGAAATGTGTAAATAAGGAATAATTAGGTATGATATCTACATAGCAAGTTAACGCACAGGGCACCTTGGCGAAGATTTTTTAGTAAACAACATGAAGGTTTCCATTATAAAGAGTCAGGAAAGATAGGGTAGGTTTGAACGGCTTTTATCGGTAGAAAAAAATATGCACAAGGGCAGTATCACGCAATATCGGCCAACTGTGCTTCTATGCCAGTTTTGTTCTTGAATGTACGCAATTGTGAACCCTTGACTGCGTGATGTGTGCTCTGTCGCCTGTAGCCAGTCAAATAAGGTGGACCATATCAATTGGCTTCGAGCGTGTGCGCGTATCAAGCGACGAATCGAAGGCGAACATGAGGAAGGAACTTGAGTGTGCGTGATTGCAAGCATTGGCAGGCAACTGGGAAGTCAGGGAAGATAGGATACGGCTGGACAGTGTTCACCCTGTGTAGGAACTTACAAAGGGCTTCACAGACGAGCGTTCTTCACAGTCTTCTCAGGTCATTTGTTGGGTGTGTCTATGTGCGCGGCATTTGAGGAACCAGAACAACTCCCTTTGTTCCCTACAGCCAATCCAGAAATGGCACCTGCTGATGGGCTTAGAGCTCTCGAAAGGGTAAGGACAACGCATGCGGCCCTAAAGCGAATCGACAAGAAGCGTGAAATGAACAGGATCAGCTTCGGGAAGGATTTGCACGCGCGAACACGCAAGATTCGCAGGTTATCACAGTGGGGTTGATCACGGACTGCCCTAACGCCACGTGTGTTAGGAGCAGTTCATATTCTCATATCCTGCTGGAAGGGGCATGTAAGTAATTCCCAATATGGCATACATATAGGACAGGCTTAAACAACGGGTCTAGGGTTCAGGATTTACACTCTTCGAATGGCATTTTAAACAATGCCGCCATCCAATGCCCTTCGACCCACCATCAGGCCGAGAACTTTACTGCGCAATTAGCAGTCAGAACGCGGACTCCGGTTTTCTTTCAAAACAACAGGCCTTTCCGTTCTACTATTCGAAAAGTCTATGTTCCCTTGGTCTTGCTGCCAAAGTACCACAAAAGATCTAGCCAAGAAAATAGCACAAAAAACACCAACTAACCCTTTCAAGTCATTGGTTATAGAAGGCCGACCAATAGGAGGCACGATTAAGTAATAAGGCTGGAAGTCCGATTTAGCGAGGACCCCTTGATCCGATAGGAATTTTGAATAAGTCAAAATCACAATACATTTGAAACGGTTATTCCAGGTCACTGCAGTCAGACTGGTAACATCGGAAGGGCACATGCACCGAGCTATGGTGATGCACATGCCCTATCTACTCCCGACGGACAGAGTATAAACAAAAGAACGAACGGCCCTTAACTTAAACACACCTACTTTAAACAGCAGAAGAAAACTGTTTACGGCAAACATGACGCTTTCAGAACTAAATGACTGTTGTCTGATCAAAGTCCACATTCCATACCAGCTTGGCAGGCTGGCTAGGTCTGAGTGCAACTTCGAGCGCTACCTACGGTATAGATTATGTAGAAACATCACTACCGTAACAATGCCCCCACAATTGCATAACACAGAACCAGCAGTACTAGGGGTCCAATTTGGCCCGCATTTGGCGAATGTTCCAAGGTCATTTATTCACGATGTCAACAATTTCAGTCATTGACGATTATGGATTACTTTTGATGTCCCGGTGTTGTGAGTTTTTGCGCATTAATGTATTTTTTGTGAGTGGAGGACGATTTTGCTGTAGATTTTTGAATAATTGTTTCAAAATAGAGCATAACACACTCTCTCTCTTTCCTTCATATCTCTCAACTGACGATTGGAATGCAGTTCATAACGAAGCTGAAGTTGCAAGTGAACCCACAGCTCAAATCCTACGATTCGGCTCAAAGAGAGGAATGTTAGGAGCAGTGAGCTAGCGAGCCGCGCTCATGGCAGGATATCGATCGGCCTGCACGCGGCGAACGCAGACTGGCAATCAATCAATCAGCTCTGCAGCATTCAACGAAACAGACCTGCATCGCACCTGTCTCCCCTACGTTCCTGCCACTGATCAAATCTCTGAACGAAAACAGAGTTAAGAAGACTGGAGACGGACTTAAGCGCAGTAGCTGACATGCCACGACAGCTCCGCACAAATGTTTCGGTCAGCAACTTCGCATGCACCGACAACCAGAGCTGCAATCACTTCTGGTCACCTAGCTATCACTGCCTAAGAGAGAGCGGTGACATACCAGGTTGCATCCGAGGCAAGTAGCATTATTGAGGTTATAAAGAAGATGACTCGATCGCAGGGACAATAGTTTTATTTGCCTGACGTTTCGAAATCCGTCGTGGGTTCGACATCAGGGACATAATCAGAGAGCAGTAGCAGATACGGGTGGTTATGGCTAATAAGGTTTAGACCTTCCGGACCCGGTTCCCTAGGAAAGAAGAGAGAAGTCTCGGGAAGGCCAGAGTAGTAGGGAAAGTATATTCTGAACAGAATGAATAGGAGAATAGGAATTATGAAATTGGCTATCAGACGACTGCAGGCCAGCGGATGGCATCTGAAGTGATGTCTGCTCGGCAGTCGTTTCATGAGGTCTTGTGTGAGTCGGCCTGTGATTGGTTGTTGCGGAAGCCGGAAGCAGCAAGCGTTCCGAAAGTGCACTTCAGCTTGGGTCAGTCACGACAAGAATTCACAAGTCTGTTTTTGTGTGGAACACCTGAAGGCGCTCATTATGATAGTGGATGGCAGAGACTGCAATTTGAAGCCTCAGCTACACGCTTAGCCCTAACTCCAACGTTCCTGAAATTCAGCGCAGAGGCACCAATGCTCCATGCAGATTTTTGGTAATTTGTTCTGTCGGAAGGTCCAGAGAGACCATTTCTGTCCAGTAATTTATTACGACTGCTCCGTCCGGGATTCTCATCCGCTTTTACGCAGGCGTCAATTGTTCGACTTCCTGCGTGACACTTAAGCTCACAAACTGCCCACGTGGATATAGCCTAAACAAGCCCTTGTTTCAGGCTTCGGAGCAGTGCTTCTTAACATTTGGATATTTAAGTTTCGGTAGCAAACTTGAGACCTTGGGGCATAGGAATCCTGTCTCTGAGTTATACGATCGAAAGCAGACGCACTGGACTTCCTGCACTTCCTCGTCTGGGATCTTCCCATGCCCCTGCGAGATAATCTAAATCGCGGAATGAAAATTTCACGGAAAAACCATACCGAATCTTTTAGCAGAAATGTGCGAGCCACAGGCACTCATTTTTCGTCTAGCTTACCACATGCATAGCCTGGTTGACTCTCTCCGTCTCTGTGTGTGTATTTAAACAAGTTTGTTGAGGCCTGGTGTTTAAAAAAGTAGGTTCAAACGACCTGCCAACAAATCGATTGCGTAACCAGCATCGCAGGGTGGTGTCGCACATGCTGCATTAACCACCAGTAACGTGTCGGCCGCGGTTGGTGGTTTTTTTCGTTCTCACAGAACTCAGTTTACATCAATTAGCGTCTTCCTGGTCCTGTTTTTTTTTCGCGGATAGAATTGTCCTATTGACCTATTTCATGTGTCACTTGACCTTTTGGATTTTTTTTCTGGTAATGACACCAAGTTGTATTCAAGTGCAAGCGATTTGACGGCTGTGCAAGCCACGCCCCACCTCGTCCGGTGACCAAAACCAAATCAAAGTTGAGTTAGTGACCAGTTCGCGAATTTCATTCGATCTCCTCCGCGCCGCCAGTAAGGGCTGCTGTCTGCTGGGTGGCAGCTAAAACTAAAATCAAGAGAGCAACACAATATAGCGCACTTAACGCGCCAAGGCGTAACCCAAACCCAGTGTTTCTCCAGTCTGTATGAACATTTAAATTCGCTGATGATCCGTGTCCGGTCCAGCAGGTATCGCAAAAACAGGCCATCTATGCTTAACGTCCACACTTACCTGCATCTCAGGGAATTCAGTTTAGTTTGCACAACTGTGAATTTCCCTCTACATCCGAGCCGCCAGTCATAGTTGCTGTCTTCTTGGTGCTAGTTCAAACAAATTAAGAGAGCAACAGGATATGGCGCACTTGACGGGCTGAAACATAACCCAGATCCAGTACTCCTCCAGTACGTACAACCTTTTTTAAGCTCGCCGATGATCCTTATCCAATTCAGTAGGTATCGCAAAAACATACCATCTATGGTAACAGTTTGTAGTGGGTCGTTGCCTGGCCGACTAGCTCGCGTCGAAGTGCACTTTCCCAAAGGCTCACCGATGCGGTTTTTCGACGTCTCGATCAGCCAATCAAAGTTCGCGCATCTACGCGGTTTGGGCCAAGCGACTAATAGCAAGCTTGCACGCGTTCCCGACGCAAGCTGCTTCTTGGCACAAAATCCCAAGGCCGACCTAGCCAATGAACGCACTCTCTCTCTCTGTCTATAGGCCTGACTGCTCTCAAACAGTCACTTGGGATCCGGTCAATCTCCTGAGCGGACGTGTTCTCCCAAGTCAGACTTCCTCCACTAAGTAACCATCATCTGAAGATCGCAGTTGCCGGGTTTGAATCACTTAACCCCCTGCAATAACTTCACACTTATTTTTATCGCAGGGGATTCAGTCAATAGATTATGCAGATATGCAGTTTGTGTATACGCCAGATTATGTAAAGGCAGGGGGATTTCATGTTACTTTGACTACACATTAACCTCCACGAGCCACGATGTGCATGAGAACGGCTTTATAATCAGTAGCTTGAAGCTCACATCGTAACCCTTTCGTGGCGAGGGTACACAAAACGCTCTTCTAAAGAGGGCTGCTAAGTCATCGCTGATGACTGCCCATATTATCCCTTGGGCTTTCATGACGGGAAAAGAACGTGCCTAAGTGCGGGCGACCCAAACGACAACTGCGAATATCACTCTAGGGCTTCTGGGTATCGGTTGTAGAAGAAGAAATGGTTTTTGTACAGGATAGTCAAACCGTTGCGAAATCCCACGCTCACCGCTGCTCCACTATGTGAAAGAGGATATACCGCCCTACAAAGAACCCTTCCGAAATGCCTTTCGAGGGACTAAAACCTTTCGGATCCAGCGTTGCACTCACAAGGAGGTCGTGAGCATGGAGTGCTATGAAGCTGCTGTCTCCGACACATCACCGGACGAGCCCTCTGATCCCAAGCCATCTGCTTGTCCCCATCTGCAACCCGCTATTCAACCGTCTCGATTATTCGTCCGGTTACCTCATCAACGTCAAGTTTTAGCGAGTGTCCGGTTTACACAACTGTGAAGTTCCCTCGATCTCCGGGCAGCCAGTCAAGGTTGCTGTCTGCTCGGTGGTAACTCGAACAGGACATAGTGTAACCCAGGCGCGGTCTGCACGACCTTTTAAATTCGCCGATGATCCGTGTCCGATCCAACAGGTATCGCAAAAACACGCCAACTATGGTTTACGTTCACACTTATTCGTATCTCAGGGGATTTATTCAATAGATTATGTAGTTATTTAGTTAAGGTATTAACAAGAGACGGGATTTTTAAAAGGAGCCTTTGCCGTCTCTCATGTTACTTTAACTACATTTTTATGACCACGAGCCACGATGTGCACAAGGAAAGCTTGATTATCAGTATCTTGAAACTCATATCTCAACCCTTTTGTTGTGAGACTATACAAAACGCTTTTCTAAACTGGGCTGCTAAGTCATGGCTGATGACTGCCCATACTCACTCTTCGACGGATGACCCACGGCTGGACTTGTCCATGATTACGATTATCTGTTGGCAGGAATTTCCTTGGTAGCGCACATATGTTCTTATTTATATTTAAATGCCTACACAATCAATTTCTGTTAGGGGTAGGGTTATGGTTAGGGTAAGGGCTGGTGTTAGGGTTCGGGTAAAGTTAAGGGTCAGGCTTAGGTTTAGGGTTCGAGTAAGGGTAAGGGTTAGGGTTAGGTTGGGATAGTGATATCGCATGTAAATGCCCTAAGTTTCTGTCTTACGGGAAGCGTTGGAGTAGGCATTTAAATATAAATGAGAACATATGTGCCCTACCAATGAAACTCATGCCCTGTCCTTCATCTGCTGGGATAATCACAATTTCCTTGTTGTTTATTTCTTCACCAATGGCCCTTACCGTCGTCAAAAGAAACAAAAACCAGTGAGAAATTTTGATCATCACACTAGACCGGCTGGCGTGACAAGACAGACGAACTATTGACTTGTGACGGGATAAGTCATGTCGGTTTCGGGAGCGAACAAGGGTGAAAAGTGACAGGCTCTTGTGCTTGAGGGGCCTGGAAGCAAATCCTACTGGAAAAATCAGGACATATATGGCAGATTTATACCGGATTTTGTCAACTTGATCTGGGCGTATGACTGGGCACCCTTCCGAGTTGTCTCTCGAGGAACGAAAAACATCCGAATCCAGCCTGTCGCGAACGTGGATTGCCTTGAAGCTGCTGTTCCAGAAACTTTACCTGACCAGCCCTCTGGTCCCCAGCCACTTGCTACCCCCATTCGCAATCCGCTATTCAACCGTGTCGCTTGGTCCCTCTTCTCTCCTGTCCGCAACCTCAATCTGTCACTCTAATACCTCTCTCAGAAGATAACCACTCATCTTCTACACCGACTGAATATATCACTCGTAGTGAACGTTATGTTCACTTTCCTGACGGTTTCGTCACTCCCATATTTCAGGCATCCACCATGCCTTCGGCGTCGCTACACACAGCCTTCGGTCTTGTCGGGGGGTACTGTGGAAGTCCGCGTACCCCATGCAGTCAAGGCTTGCACTCATGCGCACTCCCGTTCTTTTCTCAAGCTTGCCGTCGATTTGCCGCTTGATACGCACGCACGCCTGAAGCCAATCGATACAGTCCACTCCAGTTGATTTGCTACAGCCGATAGAGCACACATCACGCAGTAAAGGTTTCACAAAAGCGCGCGTCCATGAATAAAATCCGGCCCACGCATACCATACACGCATACCACACTAAAATTAGTAGTGTTGTCAAGCCACACATAGGTGCTTTTTCCAAACGATACATATTGAGAGGGCGTCATTGTAGTCTGAATCTCAGTCCTAAAAGTGACCGTGATACTAGATCAGCTGACAACAATGTAAACTACCCTTCTTGGGGCGTGGTGATGTATTAAAGCTGGCGGAATTATCATAGGGGGATTTGTAGTCAAAAGGGGTTTTTCAGTAGCGAACGCAACCTCTCTTCCCTCTGTTGTATATACGTGGGTTTGCGCGACTAAATCTAACTGGAAGTGAAGTTATGAGCAGTGGTCGATATAGCTGACCAGTCCACCTACGCATGCCCCGCACTGCCGGGTCCCCGGGACACCGGTATCGGACCACTTCTACTGAAGTTATTCTAATATGAATCAGGTATGTATATCTATACGTGCGACATTTTGCCGAGATGCGATGGTTGGCAACAGAAACTCGTGGTCACCGGTAGCGGCCACTGTGGGAACCCGTGATCGCTGACTGATCATGCCAAGGTTGCAGTCGTGATGGCTGCATTTAACACGTGCTCCTGTGTGATATATAGCGTAATATAGCGAAGTCCAACTAATCACCGTCAAGTCTGCATAAGACAAGGACAGCCTTCGTAAGCTGCCTGGATTACTGCTATTAGGCATCACTCCTGAAACCGCCCCACCAGGGAACGGCCGCAGGCAGCGTTGTCAGCACCGTTGACAACCTCGAGCTCTCATGGTCAGACGCCTGCCAATCCGAGTCAAATTTCACACTACCTATTCTTAAATCCCTCTGTACAGAATGCACTCTACCTACCAATCTGGTCATTTCATGACTTCTCTCCTCCTCCACCTCCTCCTTCTAAGGAACCGAAATTGGAAGATCGCAGTCGTAAGGGTTAATTGAATTAGCTTAACCCAACTCGATATAATCTTCTGTTGTCGGCAATCACACTGGCGAAAAATTTAACATAACTCCCAGGAAAATTAAGCTCTGTGTTAGGATTAGGGTTCGTGTTTGAATTAGGAAGCAGGATTATTTACCCCTGGTATTTGGTGCAATTTGGGTAGAGGGTGGACGTTCCTCCTTCCGTGTCCTGAAACAGAAGGCACCTAAGCGGTTCCAACCAATGAAATTTGCGACAAAGGCTGACATCATCGAAGGTTGTAGCCTATGGGGCTAGTAAACGCGTAGCGATGTGGTTGTGCCACGTACGTTCGTACTTGATGTTATGTCCACAGCCATGTCAGACAGATCACACATCTGTGGGATATAGTAGCGTCTGGGTCAACAATGTGGGATACAATGTGGTCCAGTCAGATAATAGACGAGAGAAAGCATCCCAACATGTATAAGCTAGTGGAATAGGATAAGGCGTGAAAGGCCATAGTGTCAGGGAGAATTTACTAAGGTAGGAGCAAGCGTAGTATTTAAGCAATAGGAGAAGTGACTTCCAGACGATTGCAGGCCAGCCATGAATGAGCCGAAATCCAGAGAGTCTGCAACCGAACAGTGAGTCGTCGGCTCTGGAAGTGAATGAGCGTAAATAAATCGTCCGCATCTCGGGCACTTGTCTAACCTTGAGAAGTGGTTGGCTTGTGAGACTAGACCGCCTTAAGAAAGCCAGAAAGGAGTGACCTGGAACGGAGGCCGTGACTATGGTGTCTTGCGGACGCGTGGTGATCACGCCAGACATGACCTAGTCCGCGCGGCGTCCGAGGAAAGCATGACTAAGAGAGGGCGTCGCTACAGAGCCTTAAAGGTGATTGGTTGGACCGCGTGAGGTAACGTACCGGCGTGGGCGTAATAGTAGGTCACGCGCGACAGTGGGCAACATCCTCATCCTCCAGTTGAATCTGTTCAGATACTCGCGTTTCTCTGCTAACAGAGAGGTCCACCTTACAGCTCGCCATTTCTCGCATGAGCAGTACCGCATACGTTTCCGGCCAGTTCCCCCTCTGATTGTGTAAAAGACTGCCAGAAAGAACAGACGCAATCTTTAAGCCTTTGCGGTAAGGCGGAAGGGATGGAAACAGGCATTATTCACGAATGCATGAAAAAAGTTCACGTTCCAGGTATTTGCATGGAAGAGGAATAGGGGTCGTCGAGCGCGGGCTCAATTTCTTTATTGTTCTGAGCTGTCGGCTCTTGTGGGAGTCCGTTGTCAGAGATGAAAGCGTCCACGTAAAACAAGCAACTGTTATAAAGGTTAGGAGTCTATCAAACGTCATAAGAGGGGGAGAAGGAGGAGTGGTGAGGGACTTTAGATCGCGAGTTTTGCATCTACGACGCACAACGTTCTTACAGGTGGCGTGATTTTCCATTAAGGGCAACTTTTTTAAGCGACGATCCTCCTCCTAGCCATTGCTGTCCCCAATTTAAGGTAGCATTCTCATCCCATAAACTGCCATACTCCACTGTGTATCAAGCATTTATTTACTGAGGAGAGCGAGCAAATTCTGATTGGACCGCCTACGAGATTCCATTTCGTCCTCTGCGTAGGACATTTTGAACTGGACAGGGAGAAGTTGCAGAGATGGGAATGAGTGTGCAGCAGCATTATCTGGTATGGGAACACACAACACCGGATACCCCCACGTGGTTTAGCCAATCCGTCGAACTGGTTAACGGAGTGTGGCCGGTAAGCATAACCTAGCTTCAGGCAGTCGCTGATGAGCGTTGGGTACCATTTAAGGGACGTGAGAAGTAAGCACTACGTGCATGACCTACAACTAAGGCCTTGGAACCTCTATCTCGACAATCCAACATCGCATTTATCGATTATTCATCCACCAACAACCGTGACCCGTTGCGGCTGATATACGATCATAATTTCTAGGTGCCAGTGAGGGAGTAAGCGTAGCTACACATCCGGCACAGTCAGCGGGTTTCGGTACAACTCTCTTTAGAGGTACTGTTTGTCCTTTTCCTATAATAATAACCTACCTGTACAGTTGTAATAACCCGCTTTCCTTTTTTCCTTAGATGCCGCCAATATAACGTCAATTGTTCATTTTTTCGTTAAATTCCGCCAATATAAGAGTAACCTCCTATCAACAGACACCAGTTGCCTGGGCGCCCGGAGTTTATTTTGATGGACTTGATTCCATTTATTTCATTAGAACGACTATAAGTGGCTTTAATTTAATTTTCTTTGATCACTTTCAACACAAATAAATATTCACTTACTTGTGATCTGACGTTTTGGATAGTCATCTGGTCTATCCATCTTCAGAGAGTGAATAGTCTGGCTCGTGGCTCTAATTATATGCCTCTCTAGTAGTGATCCGCTTAACCGACGTACGCAGGCTACAGGCTAAGGCGAGGTGGGTGGAAGCCAAACAAACACTGACGCCCCGACTGCAGACAGCCTCAATGCAGAACACAGAGCGGGGGACGGTTACCAGGCTGCGGGTGCAGCCAATGGTTACCAGGGCACAGGCGACGCCGAGGCTGGGAGAAGCCAAACAAACACTGACAACCTAGGTGCAGACAGTCACAACGCAGAGCAGAGCACGAGGGACGGTTACCAGGCAGTTGGTACGGCCGGCCGCTACCACCCAGAGACGCGGCACGAACTGGATTGGCAAACTACGCCCGCGAACGAAAGAAGAGGCATATAACGAAGGCCAGGAGCCAGACTGTCCGCTCTCTGAAGATGGATAGACGAGACAACTATCCGAAACGTCAGATCACAAATAAACCTCTCCTGGTGAACGCCCTTCCGCCTTCTGACTTACCACCTGGGAATCTAATTTTTGCTACTATTGCGATATTCATTTACACTCGTCAACCAGCACGTAAGGCCATTAACCACCAATTCCTTAAGATGATGCGGTGGGGGGAAATATAACTTTTGGTGGCTTTCAAGGCAGTTTGCCCACGATTCTTTTAAAAACGGCTTCGGATGACTCGCAGGCCAGAGTCCTAAAATGTGACATGAAGGAAGGAGGTAGTGAAGCCCATTTTCATTCCTAAAGGAAAAGTTCCCTAATTTGGAAATATTCAAAACCTGTATTATCAGGGTATCGCGTTTCGGTTCCCACACAACTTTGGCCTCTTACAGTCTTCCAGGAGAGCGAAGGTAAGCCTGGACAAAGAGGATGAGTTAGCATCAGATTCCGTCTGGGACCTGAATTCGGGGATGAAGAGAGAAAAATGCGCTTTATTTTGAAGTTTGCCTCCAACATTTTCGCAAAAAATGGTCTCATTCAGTGAGACCATGAGATAAATTAAGAAAATAATCAAAAATCTAGAGGTCGTTACGTAAAATCAAAATATATTGAGGCAGGTTTAATCGCAACTTCTGGATTTCCGTTTATTTACGCGTAAGGCCACGTGCTAGAAATGGGAGTACAGAGTGCTAACATGCCGATCTATGGCAGGATACATATTGGACGTTTCGGTGCATATTACGGGAAGATTTCGTGCCCCATTTATTCTAAGTGAAATAGACGAACAAACTCATTACGAATGCAAGCAGGAAATTGCTTGGCCTTTTTATAGTGTCGTTGTACTATAATATTAGCACAAAGGGAATAGGAAACACCGGCAGATAAAGACAGCATTTGGAAGACACGTTTAAAAATCGACATGTCGTTTTTCTAAAAGACTGGAAAAATAACCATTTGGTAGGAAATAACGCATTCTTTAAATGACATTCTTAAGGAAAGAGTATCTTTCGGTTTAAAAAGTTTATAATCATAAGCTTTTTTACGACTGTGAGGGAGTTCATTCGTCTTCCGTCGCTTTATAAATGATGTCTGCAATGTATACAGCATGTTCCACGTATTTTACGATATTTTACGAGAACTATGTGACTTCTTCCTCAAACTGTAGGCAAAAAGCTTACTTTCCATCAAACAGGATGTACACTGACGCAGCTTGTTAACCTTGAATACGAGTGTAGCAGTCAGTAGGTATCCAAATTATCCGGCAATTGCAAAACTTCCCTAAAACCGAAAGCTACCCCTTATTTAGATATAACATTTTAAGAAGGCATAATTTACTACCAAACGAACGCAAGAATAATATTTATATGAATTTTTTCCCATTAAATATATTTGAATTTATGAAGGCAGCCAAACTCATTGATCAAAATGCGTACTACCTAAGTAGCCACTTTGTACAGTACATACATTTTGTCAGCAGTCAGAAAGAAGCTCAGCGTAGACTACAAAATAATCAATATTGCAACCTTACTTAACGCCGTTTGATGAGAGAGTGCCAATCTTTCCAATATTTCAGTATGTTACACGCATTTCAGGCCTTACTGTAATATGAAGGTTACGATATGAAGGATAAATGGGAGGCTGGGAGCCGGAGTAACACCCAGTTACTGGAAAGAGGGCACCTCATTGAGCAGCGTATCGATGGCTTCAGATCTGGGAGAGAGATATAACCGGAGAATGCAATTGGCTAACGAACATACTGAGACGTCGTCTAGACCATCTTTCAGGACCTGGAAGTATAGCTGGCTTTTGAAAGGATGACCAACAAAAAAAACAAACATTTATCTGGCGATTGTAGGTCAGAAATCACACAGACTTAGTGCAGTCTGATAAGCTGGAGGACCTGGTGCTCCTGCTACGGCCTAGCACAACAGTAAGATACCTCTTCTTAAGGTGGTAATACAACTTCCCAAGGCCGGATACACGTTCGTGTGCATAGTAGAGAAGGCTTTTACCGGAAGCCAAGGCTCTAACAACTTGAACTACAAAGTCCCCACCTCGCGCCATGAATCTAATCAGACTTGATTCGATTTTACCCACCCAACTTCACCGCTCCTATGGAATCCCCCAAAACGGAACAGCAAGCTAACTGTTCAAGCAGGATTTCCTAAGCAATCATCTAGATTAAATGCTTAGTGCGAGGTGGGGCGTTTGTAGCTCAAGTTGTCAGAGCGTTGGTTTCCCGTAAAGGCCTATTCTACTATTTGGGTTCAAATCCCACGGAACGCCTCGAGTTGCTTCACAATTGGGTCGACTCAAAATAACCCCCCCCCCCTCAATGAAAGCCCCGTCTCTATCTGACTTGACGATGCGTCTGACTTTTGAGAGGATGACCAGCAAACAGACAAGCATTCATTTGGCGATCGCGGGTCGGAAATCACACAGACTTAGCGGAGTCTGATAAGCTAGAGCAGCTGGAGCTCCTGTCATGGTCCAGCGCAACAGCAATACAGTTCTTCTTGAGGTGGTAATACAATTTCCCATAACCGGATACACGTTCGTGTAATCTAATTTACTTAACAAGCGCGTATGCGCATCGCAGCGCAGCGCCGAGCGGAGCAGTCCGTCACGCCCCAGCAGAGTGACTCGGTCCATGCTTTGTGCTGCACAAACATGAGCAGGTTGTGCGTCTGCGCTCCTCCCGTGCTAGGCTTCCGAATGCCTCTACAAGCGGACGCGGTCCGCACGGTGTAGGACCACACACACACAGACAGACAGTGACCTCTTTTCCTCAGCCCCGGAGGTTCCCCTCTGCTCGTCCACACCGTACGCTCGCCAGCAGCTGGTTCCGACACACACTCACAAAAATTGAGCACCATGTGCGCGCGCGCACCCGCGACTGCGTACGTGCGTGTGTGCGCACGCTCCCGCGTGTGTCGTATCGCGCGTACATCTGGGTACAACTGTCCTTAGGCAGCTGTTTTTTGAAAAAAAAGCGGATGAGGTTGATCAAAGACACCTTAGATCCAACCGACCACGCCCGTTCTCGTTAACGTGCGTAGAAGTCCACTCCTTCTCCATCGCCCAAGGTCCTAGGGTGTGAGAGATGAGCGATATAATTGTGTCCAATCAAAATCGTAGGCAGAATCACACCTCAGAACAGGACAAAGGCGGAGCGGACCAGGTGAGTATCGTTAGCGCTCGGTGAGCATTCATGAGCCAGTGTCAATATCTCCTGACACTAAACCGATACCACAACGCACTCGTGGCTCAATGGTTAGGCCGTAAGACTCTAATCAAAAGGTCGCGAGTTTGAGCCGTAAGTGTGGCACCACTTGGGTTGGGTATGACTGGCTGACGACGGATAATAAGTCAGAAACGGCCGTTTTAGTCTCTGTTGTCTTTGCCGGTGATATTATCTGCCTAAAGTACAAGCTGCTTCAGCTGCCTTCAGAACCCGATCAATGTGGCCCTACGCAAAGGGACAAGTGAGATCCCTTAGCGGTCGGTGATCGTCAATCAAGCAGTGTCATTGCGATGCAAAGGTAAACAAAAATGCATCTTTTCGGCATCTCGGGTCAGACAATGTATACACACCCCTCTTTTGCTTCAAGCGTGTGCGGATTTATGCCATCAGGACTGCATTATTAATTAACACAAAGAAGCATGGAAACCAGTGCGTCCTATGTACGAGTAATACTCAGGTTCAGAAGTTGCATTGAAAAGTGTTAATGAGTGGATTACATTATATAATGGCGTATGGGTAACGCAAGGATAAGGTTGGCAGCAAAAACAATCTAAAAGGGGAGCTTTGGCTAAACAGATAAATCCATTCCGCTACAGAATTCTTTATGTAAAACGCTCGTTTTGGGAAACGCAGCCAATCAAACTGCACCACTTCACTGATTGGCTGTAGGTAACAGGTGGCCCACGCCCTAAGAGCAAGAGTCAACGGTTGACACAGGTACGCACAATCGCACTGAAAACTCGGTTACCGAACGAGAGCTCATCAATCGAAACTATTGCCTGTGAGTGACTCGCTCATTGCTTGAAATGTTCTTAAGTTGAGCTGGTTGTCACCCGATACTCAACTGAACTTTCCTTGTTCTGTGCATTTGTTGATATCACGCATGGCTAGCCATTGAGCAACTGCCCTCGGTAGTTCCTCAACTAGAAGAATGACCGGTATATCAACCAGAAAGCAGACGGGGGAGGCTGGGGGACCCACTGATGAGCCGGATCCCTCGCAGCTGTGTCAAGCAGCGGGAGAATACCGGCATAAAACGTCTCTGGCCTTTTAGCTAGTACCTAGGCTGTTAGTATGAAAATTAGAACATCAAGTTCCTCAAGAGTTTTAGAAATGGTTATTGATGCGTGGTATATATTTAGTAATCTGTGGTTATATTATACTATGCTCTTCCAGTTGGCGTAAGACAGTTTCATGTATTAATAATCATGAGAAGGCAGCATTCCAACAAGTTATGTACACATAAAAAACGTTCGCAGACAGTCGCTTATTCTGTCAGTTAGGAAATACAGTGGATTTTCAGGTGACAAGAAACCCCTTCTACCAGAATTTTAGGTACCGGTGACTAAGTACATGTGAATTCGGTAAAGGCCAGAGCAGTAGGAACAGTATATTGTGTACACAGAAGAACGGAGAATGGATGAAAGGAGTCTGATTTGGGAGAACACGACCAGTCAGGAGAACCAGCCGGTCCCAATTGCCAGTTTGGCAGCAGTCAGGCCAGTGGGCAGAGAGAGAGAGCAATTCACGCGTGAAGGCTTGCTATTTGCCACCGTGCTAAGAATGCAGGTCTGCGGCAACTGTGATTGAGTGTTCCCAGGCGTCGAGAACCACAGTCGTGATATTATAGTGGGGTTCACTTCGACGCAAACTAGTCACAACAAGCAAATCTCACGCATTTTTGTTTCGATTGAAGAGCTTCCGCTCAGTTAACAGTAGATGTGTGTGCGCCTGTGTCCACCGCTGACTCTGTAACCTACAGCCAATCAGTGAAGTGATGCCGTTTGATTTGCTACTTTTCGCAATACTAGTCTGTTACATGGCGGGCTTGGTGCTGAAATGAATTAAACTCGTTAACCAAAGTTCCACTCTACCTGATGTCGCTGCCTCAGCTTGTGAAATACCTGTACTCATAAAATGTATTTTTTATGGTACTCAGCGCAATGTGGTTGTGTTTAAACTTATAGGGGAAAAAATCAAATTTTAATTTGTTGTGGGGTATCACGATCCATCCCCACCTTAATTACCTGCACAGAGTCTACTCTCGAGCGTAGTGCTACTAATAACTTTATTTACAGAAAGGCATTATTGACAAAGGCAAGAAGGACTGGCCGTCATCAGCTAGCGCTACTCAACCCCGGACTTTACGGCACCCGAGGCTTGAACCAACCAGCTGCTAGTTAGGATTCCAACGCTCAAACACTGAGGCACGGGCTCTTTGCCATGCCAATTTATATCAGCCATTGGCTGATATTTGGCAATTTCAATAATGTCTTTCTGCCAATAGAATTGAATATGCGAGTTTCAGGAAGCAGTTCAGTTGAAGGAGGAGCGACCACTGGAACAAGGTGAACAACATGTTCAACGGGAACTGAGAGCAAATGGTTACCCGCGCAATGTTGTCAACCAGTACATACGTACACGAGCCACATCTAACTGGCCCAAACGGTTGGCTAGCTCTTCCGTACATGAAGGATTTATCGGAAGCGTTCAGCCCTCTACTCACCGAACTTGGAGTTAGATTTGCGTGCAGGTCAGTAGCAACAATCAGGCGTCGGGTCATGAGGCCGAAAGACACACTGCTACGGCAGAAAACAGCTGGAGTGGTTTACCGGATCTGGCGAAACGTGTGGACAAAGCAACTACGTCGGAGAAACCGGATGTTTACTCCAGAAACGAATGGCCGAGCATGCGGCGCCGGTAAAGAGAAAAGACGCCAAATCCCAGGTTGCAGCTCACTCGACAGTACTCGACCATTTTCTCAAGTTTGACGAGGCCGAAACCCACGCAAGATGTGACAATCGCGTGAGCCGCGAGCTGCTTGAGTCATGGTTCCCAGGCCCCTAGTCCATCAACAAGCGCAACGATTTGGCGTTCCTATATGGTGTACTGAGAAATTTCTTGAGCAAGAGAATCAGTCATGTGGGAAGGACCGGGCGCAGCGACAACTCTGACGACAGCGGACATAATTGTCGCGCAATTATAAAGCTAGCATTTGACGTGGACAAGAACATTGTGGCAATTAATGAGCCATCACCGCAACGATTATGACATCAAGCGGTGGCTACAGGAACTGACAACTATAGTACGCATGCGGATGGCCGCTACGAACTATAAATACCGTGAAAACGGTGCATGAATCACCCTTATGAGCGCATGTCTCAGACTTTTCTACGATTACCAATGATTAAGGATTCCCGGCGGAATCCGAAACGTCAGGACAGTAAAACTCTTGTTCCAATGATCTTCTTTTCTTCTTTTGAATGTGTTTCTGCCCATAAGATCCTAGACGTTAAGCGGTTGCTCCCAAAGGCACGATGGGAGAAGTGAGTCCTGCAATCGATCGGTGAGCTCCTAGGTTCCATTATTATTAATTTTGTAGGCAAAAGGACACTACCGATAAGGACAAAGGAAAGCAAGATTGCCATTTCTGGCTTATTAGCTGTCGTAAGCTCCGGAAATTGGTGCCCCGCTCCAGTTACGAACCCACGACGCCCACCTAACTCTTGACGTCACAGTCAAGGTCACTCAGAGCAGGCCCTTGGACGAATGTACATTTCGGCCTGCCTCCGACCGGACGCAAACTGGCGCATGAGACACTCACCGCCCACGCCAGTGTCTATCTTCGTGCGGTCCAACCAATCAGCATCAAGGCCGCGAGATTGAGCGAGGATTCGGCAGCCGCCCCGATGACTGACGTTAGACTTACTTGGCATTTTGCCGCCGCTGCTCTCTCATATGACTCTAACGGTTGAACACCCCGCCAGAGCGAGTCAACCCTTCTGCTAACTATTTTTCTATATATTCTGTACAGAATACCATCGTCCTAAAACTCTGGTTTCCCAAGACTTCTCTTATCTCCTAAGGAACCTGGCCTGGAAGATCGCAGCCGTTAGGGTTAAACCGTAGTAGCATTAGCGCCTTTGCGATATTCTTACCACTGCGATACGGTTTCTTATCGGTTGCACAGATAGGCGTACAGAGATCAGTTAGTGGACACACTCGTCTGTTCATGTGCTGGTTTTTGTTTGTTTACTCCACCTGACCCTCAGGTGCACCTGTAGCGGTCTCTGCCGTCCCACCTTCCCTATTGCTTTGTCCGGCGTCATTGTTCAACGCCAGCTGCCTCAAGGTCATCCAATACCTCAGTCAGCGCTTCCAGTCGCGCTGACCTGCAGAGACTTGACCTACTTCTACTCGGACACACACGTGTGTCTAGGTTCTCGCGGCCACCAAGCACCACTAGAACAAGTCCCTTTTTCCCCACTCTCGGCCACTAGAAGTGACTTAGGACCACGGCGCTCCAGCGAAATAACGTGTGCTCTGAAGTCCAACATTCTCTCCATCTATTCTCCGTTCTTTTGTACACACAATAAACTATCTCTTCTACTCTGGCCTTCCCAAGACTTCTTCAATCTCCTAAGGAACCAGACCTGGATGATTGTAGGTGTTAGGGTTAACCGTCTAAGCCTTAACTCCCATACACCCACTAAAGGTAGTGAACAAGCCATACCCAGACTTATACATCAGTTTGTCTAAATAGCGCTAAGGCAGAACAAAGCAACCAAGCGGAATCGACAGCTCCTTCTTCTCCTCCATTCATTTAATTCAACAGTGTTTTGGTATCGGAAAGGCGTGAAGTAGGCGACGGCTAACATTGTAAATGAATTGACGTTTCAAGCAGTTTATCTCCCAGACAGAGTTAAATAAGCGCAACCGGCGGAGTTTTAATGGTACCGGAGGCACTATGTGACCTGACTGTTAGGCGCCTTTTCACAGCAAGGACGGTGACTTACGCGTGAATGAGTATTAACTGATGGAAGACTTGCATTTCATCTACCACATTCTTTCTTACATTCGAGGTGGGATTGAACGCAGACAGCTATGGGCCGCCAAGACTGACTTAGATACCACCGCAGTGTTAGTGTCCTAAATGATGCGATCATTCGCACCTACGTAGGCAACCGACGCCAAGTAGAAGCGACGCCACGGACTTATCGCACACATCCTCCGTTTATGGCGACGGTTCCTCCGTCGATTTCAACGATGGGCAGCCGCGTGCTCCAACAAACCGCAGAAAACGCTGGAGCAAGCCGAGGCAGACACTGAGACAAGCAACACGAAAGCGACAGCAAGCAGAAGCAACGCAGCGAACTACCGCGAATGAAAAACAAGAGTTAAAGCAGACTCGCGAGGAATCTGCCCACTCGCTCGCCACTCCCACCTCCGTTTCCGGTGTAAAGACAAAGTTAATAAGACCGGGGATGAGGGAGGGTGTAGATGGCTGGCGCGATAAACACTCAGCACGCACACACTTGACTCAGCACACCTCGCTACGTAGGCACCATAAAGGCCACATTAAGAAGGAGCCATTTCAGCCTGACTCTCAGTCCTCCACCTCCTCACGCACACACACAAACACACGCGTACTAGCGGAGCAGCAACGTAAGTGGCCCGAGTTTTCCCATCAGATAGCAAACCCTCCAAGCCATGTCGGGCCTCCCTATCAAATCCTACATCAAACAACACCTTTTCACATCCAGGACTTTTCACAACAGAGTGAGAGTATCGACTAAGAAAGTTTAAACCTTACGGTTGCAATCTTTCAGGCCCGGTTACTTAGCTCGACAGAAGTCTTGGGAAGACCAGATTGATAGGAAGAGTTTATTCTGTACGGAAGGAATGGGTGAATAGGGAGTAGGAAATTGACTACCAGATGACCGCACAACCGCAACCCAGCGGACGGCGTCTGATGTCAGGTCTGCTCGGCAGTGGTCACATGAGGTCCTGCGTGAGTCGGCCTTATATTGACAGTTCTTGAGACCGGAAGCAGCAAGTTTTCACTAGAGATACTGAAGTCACGTAAGCTAGTCATGACGGGCGTTCACACATGCACTTCATGCTGAGCTAGTCACTACATAAAGGCCGCGGGGTCGACCACGAAATCCGAGTTATCCCATCAGTTGGCAAGCTTCCAAGTTAGCATGGCCTTTAACACACTGTGCCAGCTGGCAGCGCGTCAGAAGGTTTGCAGTGAGGAAAATGCGCGGAGCCGTTAACCTCATTCGCAATCTCCAGACGTAAACCGCGTCGTCCCGGACGGTCAGTAGGCTTGTGTGAGGAGGGGATTTAACTACTAGTAAAAATGTATGTGTTTCGGCGATTAAGATCCGCTGTGCCCAGGTGCTCGCAACGCAACCCCTCCAGACCGTCACATAGTGACTAAGGTGATATGATGAAGTGGATCCGGCAAAGCAAAGGGAGACCGGAACGGCCATTTCTGGCTTATGAGCCATCATCAGCCAGCTCCTGGGCAAAGTGGAACTTAGTTGTTCGTCTACTAGATCGGCGAAACACGTACGTTCATCATATTCCCGATCACAACCGCCAAAGCAGGGAACACGTAGACTAGAGGTAGAGTGTTGCACTCAATGATCAAAGGTCCCGGGTTCAAATCTCGGGGTTGCCAACCCTTGAGATTGGGTATGACTGGCCGATGACGGCTAACAAGCCAGAAATTGCCATTCCGGTCTCCCTTTGCTTTGTTGGATCTACTTCACATATTACTTTATATACGCCTTTTTTACAAGGTCTTGTGACTCGAATGCAAGCACCAGCATTTCACACAAATGGTTATTAAGTAGCTCACATTTCGCATGAGTGGGACTGCCATCATGTAGCCTGACTCTCAAGCCAGTCACTCAACCATTTCCCACAAACACACCTTGGACTGACTGCGAGCTCCTAGCATCATTTTGAGTGTACAGCCTTCGAAGCTAAGGCGCTAAGCATGATGTGCTAGTCCCACGATGAGACCACACACTCAACACAGGAGCAACATGTAGATGGAGCCAAATATTTTATGTAACTCTTAGGTGAGAGGTAGGTGTTGCTTGCGATCATTTATGGTGTAGAGATGATGGTGAGGAGAGATGGCATAGGTGGCGTTGTTATACCGTAGTTTTTTTCGAAGGCGCATTTGGCCTAAGAGATTTATGTAGTGTGTGAAAAGTACAATCAATTTTTCGAATTTCGATGTCCGGATGAACTAACTCGGTGTGCTTAGCGAGTGTTTTCCCGAAATAATATTGAAGCAACACGTAAAAGTGTCATAAGGCCCAATAGTATCCAATAAGACACAATTGTCGACTCAATATCAACTCTTTTTCATCTCTAGGCAAAATCTATAGAAGCGCTTTAGAGATGATAAAGCGGTTTTATAGATGTAACCTGGAACTTATATAGAGCCTGTATAGAGCTTATATGGAGTGGGTGATTTTTTCTAACGAGACCATTTTCATTATCGCGCGCATATAATCGATTCTATAAATAATATGAAATGTGACCTAAATTGAACTGTTACACTGTCAAGTCCATCAGGGGACCAGCATGTTCGCTTGTAATGGCAGTCGCTTATTCACGATTAGAGGCAAAGGTTCGCATCCCAGGTATTTGTTTAGAAGACGAAGGCGTTTCGGTCACCGGAATCATTATTTTATTTTTCTGAACTTTAGGGCTTTTGCGAGTGTCCATCATCAGTGAGAAACCCTCAACGAAAATTGAACAACAATTATAGGGTCTAGGAACTAATCAACTGTCAGGTGTTCAACTGTAGGCCGTGGCGATTCCCAATAAACTAACGGTTCCAACTACATGCGGATGCATTTGAAAATTTGATGTGAATTGCATACGAAAAGCTATCGCAGTGAATAGTTTTGAAACGTTCCGATCATTACAACTACGTGTTGTGTACGTTCTGTTTACGGAAAAGTACGTTCTCCCTACCGTCGAAGAAAGAGGTCACATAGTTGTCACAATCCTTGGCAAAAGATGTAGATTCTGCATTCTACATTAAAGGCAACATTAATAAAGGATGCCTTATGGATTAAAACTTCACTGTCATAAAAATGTCATGATAAGAAAAACAACTTCGACCGAAATACACCATTCCTTTAAGTATGAAATTTAAAAAAGGCACAATATGCTACCAAGCCAGTACAATAATGATTTTTAAATGTTTTCTATAAGATATATTTGAATTTTTAAAGACAGTCAAAATCAATGCGTAACAGAAGAAGTGTTATTAAACGCACGGCGCACGGCGTGGCGTCGTAGTTCAAATCGATAGAACGTTGATTGCGTAAAGGCTTTAGACTGCCACCGACGCTGCGATCTTTTTTACATTTGGAGGCGGAAGTTCGTTAAAATGCGGACATCCTTGCGTGACTGAAATGACGCAATCATTCACAATTTTCGGAATTTCGCATGAATCACCGGCTTTACTGCAGCTGAGATGTAGTTAAGTGAAAAGAGAGCTTTGAGGAATTTTTGTTGCTGCCGGAAGCTGGCAAAACTAAAATTTCCACTCAGTGCACCGTGAATGTCTATTCAAATGTGTGCGCCTAAAAAGGAGATTTTTGTGATTCAACCTGAAGCCCCGGAAATGCTTTCATTTGCAATGGGGTTGCCCTTTCTTTCGAGCTCCCAGTGACGACCAATGGTTACATAAGCCATTGTGTACTTTCACTTAGTGCAGAGCACATTATTTATGTCCAGAAACAGGTGAAATTTTATACGCGATGGTTATGTGGTCGGGCGCATTAGCTCGAGAAGTCCCGTGGAGTTGGGGCAACTATGAAAATGTTGGCACACTTATACTTTGAGTATTCAAAACAACTTAGGTTCCAGAATCAATCGCCAATCCTAAAAAAGGGTGAAGCAAGCAACTAAAAATGCTTAATAAGGGTGTTTTTAAATTGCTTCAAGATATCATTCAAAAATTCATGACCCACACTCCACTTATAAAACAGCAAATACTTTATGTAAAAATAGAATAAGATACGCATACCTATTTACCCCGCTAACGAACGAAGCTACAATCACAGGCTTTATCACTGGGATTAGACTTTTGTGTTCCAAACAGAAGAATAAACCCAGTTGAAATTGAGGCCCAATTTGAAGACTTAAACTCTCAGTTAGCAGACCTAATACCTAGGTCAACTGACGATGTGGGGTGGCTTAAAGCAAAATTTGTGGACATTGCTCACCAATATCGTAATGCTCCTGTAACACAAACAACTCCTCTGACAAAAGAACACATGGCTGCCCTCACCACTTTGAAACAACAGGAGGAAATAATAATTTCTAAACCAGACAAAGGCCATGGAGTTGTCATTCGCAACCGGAAGGATTATGTAAGAAAAATGGAAGCTATTTTGGGTGACCAGAGCAAATTTCGTCTAGAGGTGTCAGGCAAAGATCAAACTAAAGCAATAGAAGATTTAGTATGGAAAGCTATTAAAAAGTTGCGGAACAAAAACCTGATTGATACTGCAACTGCATTATCTTTAAAGCCTAAAGGAACACACATCCCCAGACTATATGGTCTGCCCAAAACACATAAGAAGGACATACCTTTACGGCCAATTTTGTCTATGGTTAACTCTCCTCAACACAAGCTAGCACAATGGCTTGTCAAGGAATTAAAGCCGATTAGGAGCCGGTTCTCCACTTACGTGACAAAGGATGTCTTTCAATTTGTTGAAGATATTAAGTTCCAAAATATTGCAAATAAATTTATGATTTCTTTAGACGTTGAATCCTTATTTACAAACGTACCATTGGACGAAAAAATCGACGTTATATGTACTCATGCATCCTATAATCGTCTACCACCTGATATTCTAAGGGAATTGCTTACACTATCTACGAAAAATGTGCAACTCCTCTTCAATGGTCATCGGTATAGACAAATCGATGGAGTCGCAATGGGAAGTCCACTTGGACCAACTTTTGCTGACATATTCATGGGTCATTTAAAAGAAAACGTGTCATCACAACTCAACAAGACAACTTTATACAGACGTTACGTCGACGATATCTTCACTATAGTTAAAACCAAACAAGATGCTGAAAACCTTCTTCGATTCATGAATAAATTGCATCCAAAAATAAAGTTCACGATGGAAATGGAGCAAAACAACAAGTTGCCTTTTCTTGACGTCCTCCTGTTTAGAGAGGCTGATGGTTCAATAAGGCGAAGTGTTTATCACAAGGCTACCTGGAAGGGCCAGTACCTACACTTTACTAGTTTTGTGCCAATCCAGTGGAAACGAAACTTGGTGCTAACTCTCTTCCAGCGAGCTGAGAAAATTTGCAGCAATGAAACATTACCAACAGAAATTTCCAGTATCAAAGACGCCCTACTTAAACGTGGATATCCTTCACGTTTCATTCAGAAATACAGTAAACCTTTACGGCTGAAAATTACGGAACAGTTTGTTCCAAAAAAGCCCGTTTTGATATCTCTACCCTTCAAAGGTGACAATGTATCAACTACAATCAAACGACGTTTGCGATACACCATAGAGAGAACGCACAATGCAGCTGCATTTGTGTTCCTCACCCCTATTTAAGGCCTTCCCGTTAACGGGACAAAAGATGCCTTGCCTTTGCACGCCACTCCAAACTGCGTCTATGAATTTACATGCACTTGCGGATGCAAGTACATCGGGCGAACGCAAAGGCAATTGGCGACCAGGGCAGCTGAACATTTACCCTCTTGGCTTTTTAAACAGGAAAACAAAGTACCTCGGTCCTCTATTACAAAACATCTATTGGACAGTGGTCACTCTGTCGATCCGAAAAAATCTTTCCGAGTTCTTGTTCGAGCACGAACAAACCGGACACTACGCTACATGGAAGCAGCCTACATACGGCGGGAGAAACCCGACCTATGTAAGCAATTAGAACATGTGGCTAACCTACAGCTGCCTTGGGGTCCATAGGCCTACATTTAGTCACCTTTTGTTTGTTTTTGTGTTGTTTTCTCCCCCTAAATTTCCACCCCTCCTGAGTTACGTTGACAATATGAATGTTCGCTTACGCGTAAATTTGACCTTGCTTGATCGATTTTGTTGATATTCAAATTGTGCTGTAACCCACTTGTTATTCATTCATGCAAAAACGGGCCGCAGCTGACGAGCCGTCACGAAATGTATTTGATCGAATAAATTCTGCCATATTTGCTTGCTTCAAATTTCTTCCTGGGAAAAGATGTTTCACAATTTAAAAACACCCAATCATGTCAACACATTGCCGAGAAAAATGAATTTTCACAACAAAAGCCGAAAATAAATACGCTTAAGATTAATTAAAAAACTTTCTGTTCTATATTTCAAAGTTGAATATATTTGTACTGTAAATTTTATTGGATGCAATTTAATTGATGAACATTTTCTATTTGTGCTTCTTCTGGATTAACTTGCCATGCCTTTCCATTCCCATGCCTTAAACATATTTATATTTCACATTGGACCAGCGACGTTTTATATTCCCCTTACCCGAGATTGCAGATTTTTGTGAAAATTAAATATGTTATGCTAGTAAATAGTAATTCGTCAACCAAACTCTGACTTTTTTTAATCATGGTTCCTTCTTTACTGCTGTAATAATTCGGGGGCACGCTGCGTATGTTAACTTCCAGCAAACGGACTTTTATTACGTTATCAAGACAGCATTCGTGATGACGATATCCTAGACCTATTGTAAAAAAAAGGTGGCCACTTTGAAAAATACGACGGTAAGACATGCCAACTAACGCCCATCCCATCGAATACGCTGACTATAGAGAACCTAGATGACATCGAGTTCCTTAGATTGCTTGCAACTCTGTTTTGCATATCTTGATTATGGAGGAAGTTGTTTTGTCCGTAGCACACTCTAGACATCGAGGCTATGTCACACCAATTGTCAGGACAACTTACATTACAAGCTTGATTGACTTTGGGCAAACACTGCATATGGGAGAAGGAATTGAACGTAATATTGATGGCGAAATTTGTTAGAACACTCAAAAATAAACGCTTTTTGAAAATTGCTTATTTCCTGCTATTCCAATTAAGGTGAGTGGACTTAATTAGTTTATCTGGTCAGTCTGCGAGTTTGAAACCGTATGGACGCATGAGCGCAAATCTGATTACCGGCCTAGGACGAATTCTTCGATGGATGACAACTCGGGAGCCGATGGTGGACACAATCCTAGCTGAGCCACAACCGGAAGTGGCAATCATCAGCTCAGCCGGCTCATCCGGTCAGCCTGCAAGTCTGAAACCGGATGCACGTAGGAGCCTAGACAGGATTCCCGGCCTGGGAAGACAGCTTCGGTCAATGACAGCTGCACAAGCGCGAACACCGGAATTCGGCGTGAGAACCCTTGACTGAGGTTATTACGCTTCACAGGGCACGATGATTAAACGTCCTGATTGAACACCACCTCCTCCCTCCCCCTCCTGTGTATTGGTTAAACCCCTATTGACTATGACTGCCAACACCTATAAATACAGTGAAGCGCGGTATAATTACCACCTCTGATGATGGACGCCTGCACGCTTTCGAAACGTCAGGACGATAAAACAATGTTTCCCGAGATCGCCTTATCTTCTCATTTATGTCCGGGGGCGCGCATCTTCGCTTCTATTAGCTATATATATACATATATAAATCTACGTAATCGCCAGAAGCATTTACTTGTCGTCCCAAAGAACCTATTCCTCTTATATTAAGGACATAGCATTTACCCTTATGTTAGGCCCTCTGAGCTGCCGTTTGTTACCTATTCATAATCACCGCCAAATTGTCGCGTTCTTCTTAGGAAAATCTACATGGGGAAGGAAGTAGATGTGACCGCTGCTAAAATAAATCTTTTCATCTGACAGACAAAGGTATCCTTGGTAGCACATTTTATAGACGCTAAGACCTAGGTTAGTGTATGGGTAAAGATCAGAAATAAAGTAAGTGTTGGGGTAAGGTTAGGGTGATGATTACGTTTGGAGTAAGGATAATTGCAGGATTATGCATGACAAAATTCGCTAAAATCGTATAGATAGATAAATATATCAGTAAGTAGTTGTCCACTGATCTGTTTGAGAAAGTAGCCGTCCTGTTTGATGCTGTTTGCAAGGAGACTCGTAATTCAACGGTTAGGGCGTTTGCCTTTGTTGAGAGGGACGCGAGTACGAAACTCGGCGGCAAAACTGGGGTTGGATATCCCTAACTGTATATATATATATATATATATATATATATATATATATATATATATATGACAATGATGTTATACCATACTTCCGCATAGATACTAGCTAAAAGCCCAGACATGTGTTTCGCCGATGTTTCTGCTACTGCATGATACAGCAACGAGGGGTTCGGCTCTTCAGTAGGCCCCCAACGTTCTCTATGCGGTTTCTAGTATATGACCTCCAGATAATAATCAAGGACATAATCTCTCAAATTATTAGATGCATGACATGGAAGTAGGTGGATGGGACATGAATTTTAAGGGCCAGACCCTAGAGTTCGATGAACATTTTTGTCGAAGACAATCAACTGCCGCGGAATAACCACGGAAATGTCCATTCTACAAACGAGTAGCACTACAAGTAGTGTGAATTCTATATGACAATGATGTTATACCATACTTCCGCATGGATACTAGCTAAAAGCCCAGACACGTGTTTCGCCGATGTTTCTGCGATAGGACGGAATGGATCCATCTTGCAATGGCAAAGTGGTAAACTCAATGACCAAATCTCCCAGCTTCGAATCTCAGGGTTTCCGATCCATGAAATTGGGTATGGCTGGCTGATGAAGACTAGCAAGCCAGAAATGGCCACCCCGGTATCCCTTTGCTTTGTCGGATCCATTCCATCCTGACATCATAGTCACTATGTAAACTGCCTGCGCTTACTCTAATTTTGAGTTCCTGGGCAAAGCAGAACTTAATTGTTCGGTCAGATCTGTGGGCGTGTGCCAGTAGACACGCCCTGCCTTGTTAACCGCCCAACCGCCGTGAGAAATTTTCATTTCTTTGAGGGAGTAACCCGTGAGATTCCTGCCTAGGTAAGATCCACACGGAGTTATCTGAGACAAACATTTGATTCGCCTGATGGACAGAGGTATCATTGGGAACGGAACTTATTTACGTTAAGCTCCAAACATGTGTCTTATGGCTAGAGCTTGGGTTAGGGTAAGAGTCAGGGTTAGGATAAATATTAGGGCAAGGTTAAGGGTTAGCGTTAAGGTGAGGGTTAGGGTAAGTATTAACTTCGCGGTAAGACTTTGCTTCGCGGTTATTTGTAGTTTTTATCTACAGGCATATTCTTATTCGGTCATCTGGTTAATTAAATAATTATTCCTATTATTTGCTTCTTTAATGCGCTTTAATTTTTAAAATATTTTTTCTGTTTCCTGATATGCTGCAACCAGTATAAGCGAAAGATGGGGTTTCCACGTGCGGTTTGATCAATAGTTATGTCAACTTTACACTTGGGACTAAAATTAGGTAGGAGATTAAACAAAATAAAAGTGTGGTGTGTATTTAACAGGGCAATTAAAGATTCACCACATGGTCTACTTGCTTAAATAGGTCATGTTTCTCCTGCCGTATTTAGGATGCTTCCATGTAAAATTAGGTCCGGTTTGTTCGTGTTCGAACAAGAACGCGGAAGGATGTGTTAGTGTCAACGGAGTGACCACTGTCTAATAAGTGTTTTGTAAGAGATGATCGTGGTAGCTTGTTCTCCTGTTTTAAAAGACAAGCAGGCAAATGTTAAACAGCCTTGCAAATCCAGCAATGTAAGTTATGACTGTGAGCCCAACATGCAAACATTATTTTCGGTTAGCTCTAGAGCCTTTATTAGGGATACGGGTTGGTTGGGTTAGGATTAGGGTGGACAGTTACGTCCGAATCCCATTTATATCACCAAGATTTTCACAACTGGCTGAAATGTATTATTCGAGTCTGCCCAAACTCCCTGTTTATTAGGGTCACTGTTAGGACAAGCGCATAAGTGCCATCCTGAAAATTGCCGCAAGGGTACTTCTAGTTCGGCGAAAATCATATATCTGTGTTAGACCTAAAATGGTTATCCACAATTCACGATTATCATATTTGGAAACGCACCTAATCTAACGGCTTGGGTTAGGTTATGAGAAATAGTACGGCATGTGTTACGTTTAGCATTATGTAAAGCGAAATATGCAGGTAGTTACATGCATATCAAACTACATAATCGCGATTAGCATTTTCTTGTCGTACCAAAGAACCAATTCCTCTTATATTAATGACCAAGCCTTAACCCTTACGTAATCCCCTTTGAGCTGCCGTTCGTCAGCCGTTCCAGTATCCTTTTGCATACTTCCCCACCTGGTCGCGTATGCCACCAGCGTATATTTAGTGGGCTAACAATGCCTGCCTGACGTTTTGAAATCCACTGCGGATACATCATCAGTGACACATGGACATATATCGGTTTCACTCTCGCTACCACGATAATTTACGCGTACACACGTACTAGCCCGGGCTCTTTTTTACAGACGCAAGAACCAGAAGATTAATTCTTATCCCGGATTTCTGCCCTTTTTTCCAACCTTAAAAATAGACTTAAATTGAAAAAAGAAATCTAAAATACAAACAAAATAAATTGAACCTATAAATGAATTTGTATACGGCATACTTTTAATTGCCAAAAATTAGATCATTTAAACAATGTTGAGAACTTTATTCAACTTACATCAAAGACCCATTCAGAATCGGATTCCATTTTCTCGTCTTTTCTTTTCTCTCATAATGCTCTAGTAGTTGTTTTGATGAAGTTAAGACTTGCGTACCCTCTCAAGTTGGAGCGTTACATGACAGATGGAGTTTTCTCCATCCAAATGTAATTTCATGAGTTTTGGTCCCGCAAGGCTTCCTGGACCCATTATCTTCCAAAATACTCCACGGTTTTACTTCCACGAATAAGCTTGCATTATCACCTCATGCAGATCGAATTTTTGCCAAGGCCGCACAGATATGTGGGTTTATATCGCATAATTTTTTTCTTTCCAGAAATGAGGTTAAAACTATACCGCATGTTTGTTCTCCCTATACTAAAATACTGCTGTCCGCTTTTGGGTCTTATAACCCAGAATGACCGTAGTAAGATGGAAAAGTTTCAGGGAGTTTTTACTCGTCAAATATTTTGTTTCTGGGTCTGGTATGTGTTATACAGGTAGACGTCAGTTAGCAAACATTAAATTTCTTTGGGTAAGAAGACTCGAAGCTGGTATATGCTTTCTGTTTCGCGTTAACAATAGCCCTAAGCTCCCACAAATGAACGCTCTCCTTCCGGTAGACCGACCTTACGCCACTCGTAACTCTTCCATGATAATTTTACCACCCCATAGCTCCGCATCTAACCATTCTCGCTTTTTTACCTCCAAATATGCTTTTATTTGGAACAGCCTTCCACTCGATATTAGGCTGTCTTCTACACTATCGATTTTAAAGGCAAATTACATAAGCATTTAAATTTAGAGGAAATAAAGTTGTTACTGTCTGTTTCCGTTCCAAACACGCAAGTTGTAGATTTTGAAAAGGGTCATCCTGGCATTTGAAATAGAGTCAAGCATCACTATCAAGGGCTACGAACTCTTCTCCGTTTGTGCAACGTTGGCTGCGGTCTTCGAGGTCGCTATTAATGGTTATCGCCAACTTCCCAATGGGCTCTGGAGTCAGAGTCAAGCATCCTTTTCAAGGACTGCGAGCTCTTCTCCGTTTTTGCAACGTTGGCTGTGGTCTTCCAGGTCGCTATTAATGGTTATCGCCAACTTTTTGATGGGTTCTAGAGTCAGGTTGGTCGCATCTTGGTGATGTTGCCTTGACTTCTACTTCTTCTCCTGTTGTCCTGGATGACCTCTTCTTAGCTCAATGATATATTATTTTTTCCCATAACCATAAACGTCCCGAACCGTCAACATCAGGTCCTAATCTAACCACATCAAACCCTGTCATCTATTGAGGCAGATTTTTTCGCCTATAGTTTTTTTGAAATCGGTGGCCCGCTGAACTCATCCACCGATTTAGGAGTTTTTTTACTGCCGATGAAAATTATTTTATAAGAGTTCACTGTTTATCATTATTATTTTTATTTTCGCGAGAGCACTAAGTTTGTAACGACAGGGCCCCTTGGGCCTTAAATATACAAATTATTATTATTATAAAGCCCTTCAATCGAGCAGGGCTACTAAAAGCTAAAATCAGGTGTGCCTTTATCCCCCGTTTCTGAAACAATGAGTTAGGAACGCACGCAAATTTGACTGCATAATGTTTGCATAAGGACGAAGACTTGTCGAGCAGCGGATCAATTTGTTTATTATCCTGAGCTTTCGAACTCTTACAGGAGTTTATCTTCAGAGATAAGAAGCAGCAACCAAAAGGAGGGTAATTATAGTAGCCAAAGTCCAATCAACTGTCAGCGGTCGTCAAGGCAAAGGACACATCAACCAGAAGAATA
>JAYGXS010000010.1:3009559-3044234 GCA_036362985.1 Ligula intestinalis | reverse complement strand
CATAGCGCAAAGACTGGAACTGTTAAGAGGAACGGTCTCTTCCAATTCTCATGCTATTCATCTGCAATCGCCTAGGGCTGATCCTCGACGCCTTCAACGGTCAAAAAATCGACTTGATTGAGTCACGATCAAGCCTTAAGTTTTCAAACAACAGAAGTTCTTTTTTCCCGAAACTTGTGCTCCATTGGCGAATCTAACGCCGGGGGTAACGTAAAACCTTGGCAAATGAAATATTCACGAAGAGAAGATGTGGGCTGGGTCCAGAGTGATGTCTGAAGGCAGAAGTTCGAGTGGCCACCGTTGGCTGCAGCCTTTAAGATCATTGGTTGGACCGCGTGAGGTGACGCACCAGCGTGGGCGTAGCCGAGACTGCCGTGACTGCAGCCTTTGTTGTGATGAATCAGCAGTCACGTGTTCCCACAGTGGCGCTAAGGCCCACTTCAGGCATGCCCGGCTTGCTGTTAAAGCCTGCGACCAGTCAGAACTTGGGATCTAGGACATAGCATAGCCCAAACATTGGACCCTTTTTTATACAAAGAGCCTGTCCCCGGTTAATTGATCCAACGCGCATAACATTCACCTACGAAATCGGAATGTATCCCTTCCTAAATACGTCGTAGGATTGTAGGACTCCGTTGCCCAGAGCAACAGCGCTGACCCATACTGCCTTTCGTGCGCTGAGCTTCGCTAACTGCGCGCTATTGCCCTTTTGCATGATTGATGTCAACTCACTGCGTTTACGCTTTTAGGTAATCGATACTCCTGTCTCATTTGATTGACGGCAGCCGATTGATTTCTCAGTGCACAGCCTAAACTTTTCCCATTCCCACTTTTGCACCTGCACGGCTGGCTATCGTACGTGGCGTCACTGTAAAGCTCCTTGAGCAGTAAAGATGTTCGAATTCAATCAGTCTACTCAGACTTATTATTTGAGGATCATTCTGGTGTCGAGACAGCAACTAGCTCTCAATAGGTCTATCGACTGTTGCGGCAAATAGTTACACATAGTGAAGTGAAGCAGAAGCTTCGTATAGGCTGGTGGCGTGAGGTCAGAACTCGGATGGAATGCGTTGCAGCTTGTAGTTTAACACAAAGTTAAATGAGTTACCTTACGAACGGACCACAGAAGGCAGCTTTCAAGTCATGATTTTTGAAGTTCAACTTCATGATACTGAATGACGTGAGCCTCGATGATGCGACCTTTTTGATCAGATTAAACGCCCTCACCATTGAGCTACGAGCTCGTTGTCTTACCGGATTTGGTCGAGAGGCATTGATGAACGTTCACTCGACTGCTGACGGAGCTCATCTGTCCCGCTCAGCCTTGGGGCCCGCTAGAGGTTCAGACAGCTTGAACAGGTGATAGAATAGGCATATAATATTACCGGCAAAGGCAGGGGAGACTGGAATGGCCATTTCTAGCTTTTTAACCGTCATCAGCCAGTCATACCCAATCCAAAGTGACGTCCCACCCGAGCCTCTAACTCGCAACCTCTTTGATCAGAGATAAAAGCTCTAACCATTGAGCTACGAACTCACTGTCTTGCCGGGTTAGGTCGACAGTTATTGAGACTAGTTGATTAACGTTCACCGACCTATGTACCAAGAGGGAGTTCAAAGGCGTTTGCCTATATTTCCTTTAATAAATTTGACTTGACTTGACTTGACCGCTAACGGAACTCACCTGTCCCTCTCTACCTTTGTTTACGGATCCTTGACAGAATCCAGAGCATCAAGAATATATAATTCTTTTTCTGATGCTCGCATCTCCTTCCGCAAATAAGTATTGCCGGCGAAGACAGGGGAGACTGGAATGGTCATTTCTAGCCTATTAGCGGTCATCAGCCAGACATACCCAGACCAAAGTGTTGCACAACTCAGCGCTCGAACGCGCGGCGCCCTAACCATCGAGCAGCGACCCTGCTTTTTTGCCGGTTTAGGTCGCCAGATATTAAGACTCGTTGATTAACGTTCACCGACCGCTAACGGAACTCACCTGTCCCTCTACGCTTTTGTCTACGGCCTCATTTTTTGGGCCCTGACAGTAAATTTAGCAGCAAGTAGTATAGGCAGATAGCATTGTCGGCATAAACGAGGCCCGAGAAATGAAAAATGGGACGCTCGTTGACGAACATCCACTAATCGCTAACGGAACTCACTTGTCCCGGTCTGCTTTTGCTTTCGGCTTATTGCGTGAGTAGACATGTGCTATACCGACCGCAGTCTTCCCATCCCCTGCGCTCTTACCTGAGCCCGGTGCCACGAACAAGTCCAGCAGACGGGGATTGGGAGAGAGCTCAGGCGGCTGGCGTGGCTGGAAGCTTCCCTAGGCATGCTATTTGTTAGTAAGAACCAACACGCGAGTCATAACTCGGGCTGTCCTGAGGCCACGAGAACAAAGGAATCGGACAGACCAACGATGCATGCAAAGCGGGCGAAGAGAGCGACCTTGAAAGGCCAACACGCGAGCACGAAATGACAACAACGGGCCGGCGTCTGCCACCCGTGAGGTCATGCCTGGCCAGGGGCAAAGCGCGCGCGCTAAGCGTCACCTGAGAATACGATGGCTGAGGCACGGTGGTTGCTCGCATGGCCCAGTAGCGGAAAAGCCAATAGGGAACAATGACTACTGGTCCTTATATAGCGAGGCTGCAAGTGGAAGGGCATTATGCTGCTGGGAGACACGAAACGCAGTTACCGAGACACGCTGTTGTCGATCCGAGATTCAGCTGCTAGTGACAAGACCTGCCATTGGCCGAGACGAGATACCGACGGCAAAGGACACGCTGCTGACGGGCACACAGACGAAAACGCTGATGTACAAGCAAAACTAGTAACAGTAAGGTACTATCTGCTATCCTGTTCTGCCTTCTCTTTCTAACACGTAACTAAGAGATATAACCGGTGTTGACACAGGAACACACAAGGTTACAACAGTACGACACCTGGCTCGCATCTCACGGTGCGTGTGTGCCATAAAGAAGACCGCCTTAAAAAGGGGCCATTGCGGCGTGACTCTCGGTCCACTAGTTAACCGTTTTACACAAACACACACAGTGGACTGATTGCGCCATTTCAGTTATCTCGTCAGTTGGCAACATTCCAGTCAGGGCTTTTGGCGCTCCGCGCGTTAACTTCAAGCGTGTCAGCTTGTCAGGAAAATGTGGTGGGCGGTTGATTTCACTCTCTACTTGCATTCCCAGGCTCCGGCTACTGCTCGAGCCAGTCAATTAACTGGTGGTGGGGGATAAACCCTCCGCATATACACACACACGTCGCGATACATCGTCTTTGATGTAGAAGACGAAGTATCGACAAGACGTACAGTAGGTGGTCTAACTCATGAATTCAAATTTGAAAAATTTAGAATTCCGACACAAAAATTATAGTTCATGCGTTGCTCACCGGAAAGACTGACACTTATGGCATGGTAATCAGACGCCAAGTCTACCAACGGAACTCATTGATGAACTTTCACCCGACCGCTAACAAATCTGTTCTGCTCTGCCTTGGGCCCCGCCAGAGGTTCTGACAGCCGTAGAATAGGTAGACGGTATTACCGGGAACCTATATGGGCTGCCCACCTGTGTCATACATCATCTGTTCCACATGTGCTAGTCTACATCGAGGGATCTCGGACCTCTCATAAATTGGGGTGCCATAAAAGCTAGACGAGGCAGGAACTACTGCTAATTGGCCTTTAGTCCTGAGAAGGACCAGTTTACTATGTCGACTGCCAACCCAACTCCCGACTACTAACCTGGCGAGCTAGCTTCAAGTGCGCCAGATTGGTTATACCTGTTCTATGGCGATGGATTCGTCCGCAGTGTAGATCCCACTTACTTTCCTCCTGTTCATGCGCTGGCTGATTGGTCGCACCTAGCAACCAACTGATGGCAGTTGGTCGTGGCATTACTTGTACTGGTTATGGCTGTGATCATGCCTGATCTAGCCGGTCTCAATGATTTCGCAAACGGTACCTCTCCATGGGTGACGATTGGCGGCAGCGGATCTGAAGAGCTCCACCAAGCCTCTGCTCCAGCAAAGGAGGCCGACGATAGAAGGTCGAAGAAGTGCTTCCATGTCTTGACGGACGGTGTCTAGCCAGGTCTTCAGTTACCCTCCTCTTCGACGTTTCCAGGTGGGCTGCGGCGCCGGGACGAGGGCAGCATAGGTAAGCTCGTGGGGTGGACGACGGAGAACGTGTCCAAACCACCTCAGTCGCCTTTCTTGAATGGCCTGAAATATCCTCGTGATACGATCGCATCGGATGTGGACTGTCTCATTTGAGATGAAGTCGCTATACTTAACTCGCAGGATCGTCCTCAGGCACTGGTGGTCAAAGACCTCCAGTCTTCGCTCATCTTCAGCGCGCACAGCCCAGGATTCACATCCATAGAGGAGGACTGACCGGATGAATGCACAGTATACACAAATCTTCGTGGTGATGGAGATGTCACGTGGGATCCATAGGCGCTTTCGAAGGATTGAGAAAACCCAGCAAGCAGTATCGATACGGGCGATAATGTCGTCCTTGCTCTGCCCATTCAGTAGCAGCCTCGCCCGAGGTATTTAAAGCTGTCTACTCCTTCAAGTTGATGGACATTAAGCCCCAGGGGTACCCCCTCCTGGTCAGGGATGCATCTCGAGAACAACTTCGTCTTTCCGGAATTTATGGACATGCCTACCGACATAGCGATCTCATTTAACCACGACACTACTGACTGTAGACCATCAAAGCTTGAGGCTAACAGCGCAATATCATAAGCGTAGTCCAGATCAGTAAGTCGGCGTCCGGGTGCAAGTTCAACACCGTCCTCTTCATGTAGGGCTTTGCCGAGAATCCAGTCAATGATGTAGTGAAACAGAATGGGTGAAAGGACGCAGCCCTGTCGGACACCAGACCGGATATCAAACGACTAAGAGAGATTGTTGTGGACCAGGACTCGTGCGGTGGTAGACCGATAGTAGGCCTTAATCATCGCAATGAGTTTGGTCGGCATTCCATCCAGTTCCATTATTCGCCACAGGGACTCACGATGGATAGAATCGAATGCGGCGGAAAAGTCGACGGAGCAAACGGCCGTCGGTTGCTGGTAGCTATGGCGGAATTCTAGAGTGCGCGTCAGTGTGAATATTTGATCTGCACATCCACGCCCAGCTCGGAATCCGGCTTGGTTGGCTAGTGTCTTGGAGTCACATACAGACTGGAAGCGCCTGAGAAAAACAACAGCGAAAATCTTTGCAGCAACATCGATAAGACTTATGCCACGGTAGTTCTCGCATCTTGTCTTATCTCCCTTCTTGTGGATAGGTACAAGGATACCTGAGCCCCAGTCATCGGGAACGGTCTCTTCTCGCCACGCCTGTACAATCACCTCATGGAGCCGAAGAGCCAGGGTGTCGACACAGGACTTGTAGAGTTCTGCAGGAATACCGTCCTCTCCGCAGGCCTTATTGTTGCGTAGCCTCTGCATTGCATCGGTAACTTCGTTTTCGGAAGGGATGTCACACGACACTGCGTAGGCAGGAGAGGATTGAAAATCCGCTGTGGAGGAGAGGGAGGGTGTGATGGGCTGTTCGTCAAGGTTGAGTAGGTGCTCGAAGTGTTCACGCCAGCGATCGACCTTGGCCGAGTTGTCGGCAATAAATCCTCCATTCACATCCCTAACAGTATCACAGAGTGTCGGGGGCTTTCTACTAACCTGGCGTATGATTTGGTACAATTTTCGGGTATCACCAACATTAGAAGCCTGTTCCATAGAAGTCGCCATTTCAGACCAATACTTCTGCCCATCATCTCTAGCCGACTTTGCTGTCAGCTTTCGAAGTTGGCGGAAGGAGGCATCGTTCCGGTACCTGGCTCGAGTCGTCTCGGCCGATAGCTGCAAGGTTCTTCCGCTGATCCAGTCACTGCGGCGCTGCTGAGTGAATCCGAGAATCTTCTCAGCTGCCCCATAGATGGATGTCTTCAGTGATGGCCACTTGCTACTGCCCTCGTTGTCAGCCTGGGTCATAAGACGGGACTAGATTTCTGTGCTTAAAGCCTCGGTGGTGTTGGGTTTGCCGGAGCTTTGCGACATCAAGGCGTCTCGCACGTGGCAGTTTGGGCACAGATGAGAGGTGAACCTTCAGGCGCGTGCGAACGAGAACATGGTCAGACCCGTGGACGTTACCGGTTTCGGCACCTCGCATCGACCTGCTATCGTGGACCCAGCTGCAAAACCATGAACCAACTAGAATGTAATCGATCTGACTGGCAGTACGGCCATCGTTCGAATACGAAGTCAGTAGATGTTAGTGACGATGCTGAAAGCATGTGTTGGTAACAAACAGTCGGTTCTGTTCGGCAAACTGCAGCGGATGACGGAGTAGGTCCCCAAACCACTTCAGTCCTCTTTTTTGAATGGCCAGAGATATCCTCGCGATACGATTGCAGCGGGTGCGGACTGTCTCATTCGAGATGAGATCGCTATACTTATCTCGTAGGCCTCTATGGTCAAAGAACTCCAGTCTTGTCTCATCTTCAGCGCGCACAGCGCAGCATTCACATTCATATAGGAGGACTGACCGCATAGATGCACGGTAAACATGAATCTCCTTGGCGATGGAGATGCCGCGTCGGATCCATAGGCGCTTTTGAAGGATCGTGACGGTGTGTTTAAGCGAAAGCCTCTTTGTCGCAGGAGACGTATGTGCTAATTGCCAACTCGACAGGGTTGATATTCAAGTCAGGTTTATCTTACCTAATGTGCCTTTTCGTGCGTAGCAAAGCAAATGGCATCTCATTGTCGTTGCATGGACACTGCTTACGTACATAGATGTAATAAAGTACTTGCATGTGTAACTTAGTGGC
This sequence comes from Ligula intestinalis, assembly GCA_036362985.1. Lineage (NCBI taxonomy): Eukaryota > Metazoa > Platyhelminthes > Cestoda > Diphyllobothriidea > Diphyllobothriidae > Ligula > Ligula intestinalis. Next base: position 3,037,378 of record JAYGXS010000010.1, on the reverse strand, counting down.
TGCAGGAATACCGTAGTGGGTTAGGTAAGTTAAACCCTAGCAGCTGCGATCTTCAGACCATGGTTCTTTAGGAGAAAAGAAGTCGGTGGAGGCCAGTAGTAGGAACAGTATATTGCATACACAGAGGAAAGAAGAATAGAAAGAAAGAGATTTGACTTGGAGAGCATACAACCGACCAGGAGAGCCAGTCAAATCCAAAGGCTGGTGTGACAAAAGTCAGGCCAGTAGACAGAGAGAGAGCGTTAATTGGTCGGGTCGGCCTTCAAGGTTGGTTGGACAGCGTGTAGGTAGACATCAACGTGGGCGGTCCGTGTCTTGCGTGCCAGTAAGTCTGGCTTCCGCCACGACCTTGAGGTCCAGACGGATTAAGGTCACGCCAGGAAAGCCAGGCATCGGGCAGGCAGCGACCACTTCAGGGAAACAACTCCTCCTACTGTTAACTTGCACGAATGCGCACGGTGAAAAGGCCCATATGCTCTCCAACTGCTTTTAGGGAGTTTGAACTGACAAGATGTGCATGGCCTTTGTGCCTCGACTCAAAGCGTTGATCCTGCAGCCGCAGTTTGAAAAATTCACGGGTGATCTGTCAAGCAATGAGGGCTTTGACTGTGTAGTCATGCAGGGGTATAATTAGCCCCTCAGCCTTGTGTGGATGAGCATGCTGACGTGACCTCGACCACGTGTGCCAGTGAGTCGGCACGTTAGTACGAGGAAGGAATAATTGAAACAAAGGCAACCCAGTGAGAACTTGAAGCCCCGACGCGAAGCCCACAAACAGTCACATGATTACGCTTCCCCATCTGCTTCTGGTAATCACAGGTGTTATGGACTGCTATTTGCCAAGCAGTTGATTAAACGACCCGTGACTTACTATCGCATGATGTTTATGCATTCAAGTCCGTAGGCAGACGTGCGCAGGGCCCAGGCCTGCCGCGTGTCGGCGCTTCGGATCACCACTGATTTCATATATATATATAGTAAACAACTACTAGTCTTACCTCTTCGCTTCCTATACGGGACTGGGCGTGATATTTGTTGTCCTCTGAGCACACTCACGAGTAATTGTAATTGTCATTGGCCGCTTGTTCAACTGCTTGGCCAATAGCAGTTGGCTGCGCCCGTGATTGTTGAAGCCGGGGACGTCCAGGAACGGCAGTTGTCCGGCATTCTCTTCTTCCTTTGTAGGCTGAATGTTGGGGAAGATGCAGTTGCGCAGGTTTTGGAAGTCTGCTAGCCTGCTCCCTTCGATTGTAACGAAAGTGACGTCCACATATCAGCACCAGAATGCAGGTTCGAATTGATTGAAGGCAAACTTTTCCAGCTCCCGTACGACCAGTTCGTGATAAGGCTGGAAATTGGGGAGCCCATCGGCGTCCTTTTGGTCTGTTCGTATGCTCTGCCATTAAAGGCGGAACAGTTTCTTTGGCAGAAGATAAGGAGTTGCATTAGATGGTCAATTTTAGAGGAACTCTCGATTCGACGTATTTCTCATCGAGTCATTTGCGTAGGACGTCGCGTGCCAGGCCTGGTGGGGTAGATGGGAATAATGAAACAACATCAAAAGATACTATGGTTTGATCGGGTTGGACCGCTGTTTCCCGGATAGCGGCTAGAAATCAGCATGTTAAATTGATTAAGGTTCTCGAGCCCATTAACGCGTGGCCAACGTTTGCTGCTTTCTCATTTTCTCTGATGATGGCCTCTCGTGGGAAACCGAAGACTCAGAACAATAAAGTTGCCATTCCAGGGATCGCGTTTTCTTCTTCTTCTCTACAGTTAATTAATTTCGAAATAAATTCGAAGACGGGACTGGCGCACCACGAGGGCTATCTTTATGGGTCATCTTGAAGAAAACATATCTTCAACATTGAAAAGGACAACACTCTACATAAGATATGTAGATGATGTGGTTGCGATTGTTGAAAACATATAGGAAGCCAGAGGACTACTGTTTACAATGAAAAAATGTGCATCCGAAAATGAAATTTTCGAACAAACTTACTTTCTCAGACGTTCACATGGCCAGACAGAAAGAATGTTCCATAACACAAAAATTTTTCCATAAGAAACCATGGAAAGGGCAGTGCTTAAATTATCTAAGTTTTGTTCCCATACAATGGAAACACTACCTAATTTGCATCCTCTTCCAAAGGCAAGCAATATCTGCTCAATGGATACACTGCATACAGAAATTACCAGCATAAAGGGAACTCTACTCAAGCGGGGATACCCAGCCAAGTTTATTGAAAAGCATAGCAAACCCTTACGGCAAAAAGGTTATGGAACAGTCAGTTCCAAAAAAGCCCGCCTTCAGATCCTTGCCATTTAAGGGTGGTAACACCTTAAACACAATCAAGAGACGCTTACGTAACACCACTGAAAGGACCTACTTTGCTGCTGAGCTCATATTTTGCAAATCAACAAATACTTTTCCGATTCCAATTGCGAAGAATGCCCTGCCATTGCACCCCATTCCAACTTGTGTCCACGAATTTATGGTAACTGGCAGCCAGAGCTAAGGAGCACTTGCCAAGTTGGCTATTAAAACAGGAGGAAAGAACTCCTTGTCTCTCCATTACTGAACACCTATTGCATACGGGCCATTCTGTAGACCCCAAACTTCCTTCCGAGTAGTTGTTTGATCACGAACAACTCGTACCTTGCGCTACCTGGAGGCAGCCTGTATACGGCGGTCAAAATCCGACTTATGTAAATATCTGGAGCGTGTTGTGAACATAAATTTGCCCTGGTGAAATCCAGCTCGCTGATTCAAACACCCACTGCCCGCATTTCTGTTTAACGTACTTTCTCCTACCTCACTGTCCACAGTGTTTCACTTGCTTACGTTACTAATTAGACTTATAAACCCAATTTACTAATTGACCTTCCTGACCAGTTTCTATAACCTCTTCTGTACGAATTGAATGTTTTTGTGTATTCTCTCATTGGCTACTCTATGTAGCGAGAAGACCCAGCTGATGAGCACTCGCGAAATTTATGGTTCAAATAAATGCTGCTGTATACGCAATCTTCAACTTTGCACCTGGGAGAAAATGCTTCAAAAAACACTTATGATGAACAAACTCTGCAAGAAGGTGTTGACCGCCTAGGTGAATGGTCCAAAAAATGGTTAATGCGGTTTAACTTTGAAAAGTGTGTCACATTCTGGCTCAAAACGAAGAAAGCGAGTGCGATGGGTGACTATCACAACTTAATGGCAGCTGCCTGTCGTAAGCAACCGAACAAAAATACCTGGGAATCACTATTGGGCCATTTATGAAGCCATTTTTGCAAGGTGTTGGGGTTTTCAAGAGGGCGAACCGTGTTGTACTTGCCATTAAGCGAACTTTTGTTGACGTCTGGAAAATTATACGGGGCATTTATTCGTTTACATCTGGACTATTGAGTTCAGGCGTGGCGTTAATGGCTGCAAAAAGACTACCAGCCGTTGGAAAGAGTCCAAAGGAGGGCAACAAATTTGTGAAGAGCCTAAATTCCTCATTTTATTAATGTAGTCTAGAACCACTCCATATTTTTCCTACTGAGTACATGCAAGTACGAGATGATCTCATACAGACGTACAAGATCGCGAGGAATCGGGACTGTGCCTTTCAGTTTGATGAATTCTTCGCATTTGCCACATCAACTAACCTCCATGGGAATTCCCTCAAACTCCGCGGAACCTTATCCCACCTGGATGTCCGCAGCCTTTCCCTTTCAGAGGGAATCATCGGCGCCTGGAACGGATTGTCAGAAGAGATCATAATGGCGAACTCGACAGATGCTTTTAAACGCAAACCTGATGCATATTTCCTGAATAGATATCATTCATATGTACGCGAAAGCGCTGTCAGCACACATAAACGCTTTAACGTCACACATACAGACGATACAGGTGCACACGTGTGTATGTTACTAACTATTTTATAGTTGCACATTCTGTGAAGAATATTTTATGAGGTCTTCAAATGCATTGCCTACTTACCTAAATATACTGAACTATCCTCCGAGAACAAATGATTTTGCATTGCGATACGATACGATTTTTCGTCTCTGGACAAGGACAACTCAATATCCTCTCGTTTTTCTGCAGTCGGTCCCGACGGACAGGTTGAAACTCATCGAGTATAATTTAGGCATGCATTATAGCAGACAATAATTAGGTCTTTGTAGTGGAAATGGTATCAAATTGTGCGGCTGATATCCATGAAAAACGGCCATGGCTGGGTTGCGCATGGTAAGTCGTTGCTTCGAGTGCTGGTCAGGGTCCAAGTCAAGTAACACGAAACAAACACTATCGAGATTTAGGTAATTTAGTCAACTTTTCCGATAAATTGCACCCTGACAGAGGTTCCGTGTTCCCTTGAGATTTTGTAAAGAACTGGGTCACGCGAAAGAAGTTTCCAGTTTACTTAGAAGCAGCTAGCAGCAACTACAGCGAAACATCCTCATGCAGTTTATTTGTTCATTGTAATAGACTGTGCCTTTCAAAACCGTACTGTTTGCTTACACTATTTGCACACCCATAGGCTTCAAAAGGGTCATCTAAAAATAGTATTCACAAACTGTGAGTAGCATTATTTTTATAAATTACCTTGTTTGGATATTGTGCGGTAGTAGTTTGAGTTCACACTGCCGACGTAGAGCAGGGGACGCTATGAGGACGTTGCCCCCATGACTGATTATAGGAGGTTATTCCATTGTCCTTTTGCACATTGCGTGAAAAGGCAACATGGACAATATTCAGAAAAAGAGGATGCGATCACTGGAACAAAGCTTGTATTTTCCTGACGTTTTGGATTCCGTCGGGAAACTTTAATCATGGGTGTTGAAAGCATATTCATAGTCATGCGCAGACAGGGAAACATTGTCGTACGTGACTCCTCTACGTGTCCACGAAGATGAGGTAAGATGTGCCACTGAAGCCAGTCCTCGAGACGCACTTCTTTCTCAAGGTTGTGTATTATATTGTAAACTAAAATAAAATCACCCTGTTACTGCCTGTAATATACGCCGATGCATGAAACAACAACGCAACAAAAAGGATGCAGATGGTTGCACTCAAGCGCCGAAAACACATATATGGCCAATCCCCCCTTATATAAGGAATGTGTCTGAACTTGCTGAAAGGCACTTACGCACAAGCCGATGGCTACTTTACGCACCCAGCTTATACATTCTCAGTAAGAATGAAGTAATCTTAAAATCCCAGGCAGAGTTTGTGATACTGTATATTGTGGCCAAACAGAAGAACCCGCCTCACCATGCATCCACGAACACTAATTGGCCGTGAAGAGGCGTGACCATTTGTCTAAAGTGGCTATGCATTGCCTCGACACGGCACAAACCTCTGTATGGGATAAACACACATCGTCGGAGTTTGCCAATCTTAAAAAGGGCCGAAAATGTATTGAGGCTATGCACTCCGATGACTCACGCATCAACCGGCACGCACAATTAAATGGTATTAATGAACACTTTAAAGAACGCTGGAAAGGAGGAAGGCGGTACGATACAGACTGAGTGAGACTACAGCGACCAATAAGATCTCGCTCCATATAAATATTGATTATACGCATGTTTGAAATGCTAGTTGTTAACCGCACATATCCTGTTAGGCTAAACTCGAAAATTCACTAACGAAAGTTATGTTATATACCAAAAAACTTCTTCTTCTTCAAATTAAAATTTATTGAGATGCGTGTTTTCTAAATAATACGAATGAAGTTAGGCACTCTAGTTTTTAATGAATGAAGGAGAACGCTCGCGTTCCAGGTCTTTGCATGGGTAAGTAAGAAGGATGGTCAAGCACAGTATCACATTGTTTATTATCCTGAGCTTTTGAAATCTTACAGGAGTTCATCCTCAGAGAAAAGAAACAGCAACAAAGGAAGGGCTAGTTATAGTGTGTGTACACGAATCCACTGTCAATGGTTATCAGGTCGTGAGGGGTAAGAAACCGCGATGAAAAAAGGGAAGGAGGTGTGGGGGCAATCAACCGTCAGTGATTTTAACGTTCATCAGGGCGTGGGCAACGAAATTGGAGCAATTATAAAGGATGTAGGCCCAGTTAACTGTTACGGACGTGTGGTCGTAACTATAAGTAATCACGGAAGGCTCTGTACGCCGGCGCCAATTCAACGCATCGATTGACTGAATTCCCATCGGTGGACCAGGCTTCCATCCACTCCCTGCTCGTCTGGTTTCCGACTTGGGAGAGTACCTTGACGGCCGTGAAGTTGAGCTCATGGCCTAGTTCATAGATGCGAGCTGCAACTTGTGATACTTCGTCGCCTCGTCGTGCGGCCAAATTGCGTTCGTGTATGCGTGATCCGAGCTTAGTTAAGCTTGGCCTGTGTTGCTACAAGGACAGCTTAGGCACGGGATGCGATAAACTACCCCAGATTGTTCATTCAGCATCAGCCGGCCTTTTATTTTCGTTACTCTGCAGCGCATGGTAGCTTGCGGTGTGTCTGCGATTCCAACACCTAGTTCGGCGGCGATGCGCTCAGTCGCTTTTGAGGCGTTCTTGATATAGGGCAAAGCGTGCCATATCCTAGGTGGTTCTTCCTTTTGAGTCCTCCGGGGCCAAATGCGTAGGTGTCGGTTTATAAATGCTTTTGGATAACCGTTCCACATTAAGTAGTTGCGGAGATATTGGGTCTCGCATACTTTTCCTCCGACCTACTGCAATGAGTCTGAATCCGTTTAAAAAACTTTTTTAAGGAACTCCATTTGTGCTAGTTGCTATGGAAACGGAGAAGTTGTGTTATGTTTGTTGTCTTCCGGTAAACCGTCGACTCGATTTCATCCTTGGGCGTTCTCTGGACGAGGACATCCAGAAAAGGCAGCTGCTGCTCTTTAACCTTTCCTTCGCGAATTGTATGTCAGTCAAGATTCCATTGAGCAAATTATGGAATTCTTGCAGCATGCTCTTCTTGATGATAACAAACGTGTCGTCAGCATAACGACGCCAAAAGACAGACTTGCAGGACCAGTTTTGCCACTGAACCGGAGATTGGGGAGCCAATCGGAGTACCTTTCATTTATTCGTAGGTTTCTCCGGCAAGGAATATTTTTTGGCAGAATTCAAATAACCTCATGCTATATTCATTTTTGAGTGGGCTTCGGGCCTCATCATATGCGCCAGATTTGGTGGTATGGATATGAATAACGAAGTTACATCGAAAGAGACCATGATTTCTTTCGCCTGAATCGTCCGACCCAGAAGATCCTCGAAGAACAAAGAGGCTAATTTAACTGAGATAGTTGATAAGTGTTCACACACTATACCTAGACCTTCTGTTGTTGTTGCTGTTTCCTGTTATCTGACGATGGACTCCTGTAAGAGTTCGAAAGCTAAGAAGAATAAACAATGTGATCCGGTGCTTGACCATCCTTCTTCCTAACCTACTCCGATTTTTATAATGTAAAAGCGGTTTTAAAGGTCTATATTGAACGACGCTGCAATTTATCGATACGTATTTTGTTTTTTTGCGAGCCGTGGCCGTCATACCTGTATGTTAATTCCTGAGTGAAGTCGAACGAAGATGCCGTAGACTTTACCAAAGCGGTATTTTTTCGAAAGCTTAAAAAGGCTTTTTTGATAGCGTGCAGTCCTCCCATGTATGCAGCCTTGGCGCATTGCAACGATGACATAAAATTACTGTTAAAACCCGCCGGAATAGGCATAGCCCACCGATCTCAGGCGCAAATACGCCGCCGTGTGATGCAGCCCCGATGCAGACTGCTCCTTTCTGAAACCTTCGCAATTATCTACAAGATACAAACATTGCAACGATGGAAACAGCAAATACGTTGAACAAACGGGGCGAAAATTGCAAACCCGCCTACACGAACACCAACTGGCGGCTCGTGACTTGACTTAAACGCACAGCTTGCAACACATATCAGAGAGACCGGTGACAAATTCGGTATTCAGGGAGCGAACATGGTAGGCCCGCGAACCTCAAAAGCGTAGAGGCTGAAGCTTGGGACATGGTAATTGAATGCCAACTCCGCCATTAGGCATCTAGACCTTCCCGCGGCCTATCAAGTCCTATGCCATTACGCGAGTAAAGGAAAAGACAAGGTTAAACCAAATTTCGAAATTGTATGTGAAGACGACCCATGAGAAACTTTCAGAAGCTGAATCAGGATTAACAGCATCTTCTTCAGCAGAGATGAAACTCAACAGGAGCTTATGTAGGCCCACTCATTAATCCTCACTTCATATATGTTTTCCTACGAAAACGGTGGTTATAGGGTTTTATGGGTGGGGAAATAGGACACGCAGTGGAATATACTTTAATAAATGCTAAATGCATTTTTATTTTACTGCATATAGAAGTGTTGTTGATTTATATCTGTAGATTTTCCTAATCTGCATTATCGTTTAACTTACTGCGGAACAACCCGATTATCAACCTGCAGGTTTCTTGAATTTCCCGAATAGTTTAAATTTTAGTTTGGAAGTCGTCTATTTCAACTTACCATTCTGGAGTTAGATTAGTAAAGTCAACGGCGTGAAGCGCCGCGCACACCTTCATTTGCATGCGGAACATATTGCACCCAGCGGCCGCGGGAAGCAACTTCGACTACATTTTTTTCACTTTAGACTAACTTCTAAAAATTTCCTTCTCTGCCTATCCTATTCCCCCACCCCACAAAACTCTATAACCACCGTTTTTGCAGGAAAAACTGCTGGGACTAGGGGCATATGAATGGGGCTACATAAGCTACTTTTGCCCGCCTGCTTTAACTGCACGTTACTTTTGAATAACGTTTTGTGATTGAGACTGCGAACAAAGAGGCCTAAGCGTAACGACCGCTCTGAATTCTTTACCCAATGGCCACTTAAACAAAAAAATTAACTACCTTAGGTTATTGGGTGTGTCCCTCGATGGTCAGAATATCCGTTTGTACAATGTGGAGATCAGCATTTGAACGATCGTACCTAAGCTGGGGCATTATAATGAAATAAACACGTCAGACATTTTGGATTTTTCAACTTCCCTGAATTCGTTTTTGTTTTCGCTAGATGGTTGTCCCATGTGCTCTTTATCTACAGGTGGAGACGTGGAACTCAACATCTAGTTGACGAGCCTTTTCTTCTTCTTTGACCGATTACGCCTGAGCTTAGGCGTACTAATTACATAGAAAAATAGCAGCAGATGAAATCAGGCTTTAACAATTTTTGATCTCCTTGCATTTGTCTTTTTCTTATCGCTAGCTGATCGATCCAGAGTATAGGTGAAAGAAACTATGCCATTATCCCTACCATAGGATCTTGCAGGTCAGCACTACAGCTTCTTGTATGAACCTTTCAATTTAATAGTGCACTGCCTTCAACTCACGCTCATATGCTCATGTGCTGAACGCGGAAAAGCGAGTTCTTTGAACGTTCCTGAGCCAAATGACTCCTGGCGCTTCTTTAGGAAGTAAACTCAGCGCTCGGTGGGGATGTGTTGCGCGGTTAGAAAGAGTTCGTGCCTCGCCGGGCCGTAATCTGTGATACCGAAAACACAAAAAGGAACCTCAGGCAGGAGAGAAGACCGTAAACGACATACGGCAGACGCGAAAACCCGGACCTTTCACCGGTTTTTAAGAAAAGTTCTACCCTGGAAGTGAATGAGGGCTAACTGAAAAGATTAGATGTCTCATGCGTTTATCAAACGTGCATTCTGTCAGTAGTATTTCGTGGTCTGTTTAGGCATCTTATGTACATTATCCTAAATAAATATAAGTAAAAGGACGATTATCCTTACTAAATGCCTTTTCCCGGGTTCCATCAACTCAGTTGATTAACATAACGTGACTTCATATATGCTATATGCTATGCTATATAGGACTCCCCATGCGACAGTGTTTAAAAAGGCTGGTTCTATTATTAATGGCTTTTAGATATCTGAGACTAAACTCAAATGGAGCGAGACCTTTTTACTTCGGAGTTCAAACACGCCGACAGATGTTTACGACTGCATCACAGTCTCAGACTGGAGGACACAATTTTGTGGTTTTCTTACAATTCTTAAGGCTAGGCCAAACCAGCGCGGCAGGCAGGTGCTTGAGAGAGATAGAACCTCTTCAGGCCCACGCCATGGGCCGCATATCCAGACAGGCGCCTGCCTACCTGCCCACGTGTTGACCTACTAAAAGGCCATTTTACGCACCACTGCGTCTAGTGCCGTCTGCATGGCGACTGCACTCTGCAGTTGTGTGACCTCACTGTCTCACCCCTCCCTGCCAGTCACAGGTCACCGCCTGAGGTGGGATGGGTGTATTGCTGAAAAGGAAAACCACCCGGAGATGCGCATTGTAAGATGGGGAAGAGTGAATATGAAAAGGGAGGGGGATCGATAGAAGAAATGGGATCGGATACAGGAAGGAGAACATGGAAGACGAAACGAAAGAACGAGAACGAAGCTTGCCTTTCAGTGCAGGATCTTAAGGGGTATTAGCATCAGTGTATTGAGGGATATGTAGGTAAAATTCCTTTGAGTTCCTGATTTTTGCATATTTGTGGTGGTAGCAGAAAAATTGTATCTGAGACTGTTGGCGAGGCTAGTTGTCCTGAGTCATGGGATGGAAAAATAAGAGCAGACAGTAAAAAAACTCCTCAGGGATTTTTGGAGAAAAACGGTTGCTCTTGTGGGGTAATGTGTGAAATTAAGGAGAAAAAAGAAAAAAAAACGTCCGATTTTGTTTGAGGAGGGGGGCATGGTAAACGTTCCCAGGATCATCGCCGCGTGGAAGCTGCGATCTGATTCTTCCTTGCCGATTGCAGAGTCCGCAGACGGGACTGTAAAACCAGAGACATCCGTCCAGATCGTCGACAGTCCGCTGCGGGTCGAACCAAGGGTGAGTGTTTAAGCCGAAAGGGCTGGCTGGTAAGATCGCTAGCAGGGTAATCACGGTACGCAGATAACCAAGTAGGGTAGACCGCGGAGACCTTCGCATGAGTCTATGCGTGGGAAGGCGTTATAAAATAGCATACATATATCCCTCAAAAATTTCAATTAGTGTAGGTAGTAGTAGTAGCAGTAGTAGTAGTAGTGGTAGTAGTATTAGTAGTAGTAGAAGTAGTAGTAGTAGTAAATGTAGTAGTAGTAGTATTAGTAGTAGTAGTAGCAGTGGTAGTAGTAGTAGTAGCAGTAGAACTTACGATTTACCCGTAGTGGACAGCTGCTTACGTGAATGGCATTGCATGGAAAGGCTTGCGTTGATGGAAGAGGACGAATCTGGAGTTGCGAATATTGTCATTACGGCTGCTGTTAATAGTGCGAGAAATACTAGCGAGGAAGACAGACGAGACAAGTACCCGAAACGGCAGACTGCTGGCGAACTCTCCTCTTCTTTCTAGAATCAGTTCGTTTGTCAGTTTCGGCATCCGCGTATACGAGTTCGTAACATCCGGCTGGAATAACGTTGGTTAACTTACCAAAAAAGCAGCGACAGAAGAGTAAATGGAATAGATTAAAATGTTATAAAACATTCCGAAAAGAAAGCAATCACAGGCTTATTTTTCACCTACTGGCGAAAGTAGCTTATGCAGCTCCACTATATAATCCCCACAACCTACATCTTTTCCTACAAAACCGGTGTTTATCGGGTTTTATGGGTAGGAAATTAGGACACGCAGTGGAATATATATTAATAAATGCTAAATGCATTTTTAATTTAGTGTATTTAGAAGTGTTTTTGGTTTATATATGTAGATTTTCCTAATCTGTATTATCATCTAAATTATTGCGGAAAAACCTGATTGTCAACCTGCAGGTTTCTTCAAATTCCCGAAAAATTGAAATGGTGGTTAGGAGGTCGTCTACTTCAACTTACCTGTGGTCCAACTTACCGTTCTGGAGTTACATTAGCAATGTCCACGGTGCGAAGCGCAGCGCAACCTTCAATTTACATGCGAAACAACCTGCTCCCAGCGGCCGCGGGATGCAAATTCGACTACATTTTTTTCACTTTTTAGACTTACTTCTAAAAATCTCCTTCTCTGCCTAGCCTGTTTCCCCGCCCCCGCAAAACTCTTTAACCACCGCTTTGCAGGACAAATGCTGTGACTAGGCGTATATGAGTGGGGCTACATAAGCTACTTTTGCCGTCAGTTCAAACTGTAACACCGCAAGCACTCGCACGCCATTGTCAGCAGGCTGATTGGTTCTCAGATGAGGAGGTTTTTTGAAATAAAAATCAACAGAAACCTTATCACTTATGCATGTTCCAATTAATTATTCATTAGAGTGAGCAGAAAATGAATTATAATTAACGTCTCGGATTTCTGAAATTTTAAAAATTGAGCAGTTACATGTCTTGGGAAAGTTACAACTCTGACCTGTTTCTAAAGGCCCAGTCTGCATTATTTCGCAATATGGTTTATGGTAGACCTATATAAGTCCACTCACCCTTATTGAGCTGGCGAGAAATAAGCAATTTGAAAAGTCGTTTAATTTTCGCCATCAACATTACTGTTGGTTCCCTTTTCCATAACAACTGGCTCGACGGATGCAATCGATTTTGTGATGTTACTTAATCTGACTATTGGTGTGACACATCCCGGTGTGTGCTACGCACAAAACAACTTCTTAATAATTTTTTTATACGGCATCTAAGTCAATATGCCGATTGATCCACGTGCCACATGATTCCCTGGTATGGAGAAGTGGGTATTTCGCTTTCATGGCAAAATCCGAAGATGTGAGCTATGTTACTATTTTGTAGACTAGCCAGCTGGGCTACTACATATGCATGTAGGTCATCAAAGGTTTGTTTTCGGCAGACTGACATTTTTACATACAGGACAACAACAAGAGATACAAGAGGGCAGTTACATGAAAGGAGTAGTCGGAGGGGCTGCTTCCGAGAACTAAATGCCATAGCTCTTTTGATGGGCAATGTCCCCTGCCTTACTGGCTTTGCTTTCTCGGTGTTATCTGCAAATTCTGTGCGGTCAAACCCTCTGGGGCTGTAGGTTTTTTTGTTGAGCGTATGAATTCTAGATCAATCGACTGGATAAACAGAGAGGGTGTGGACCAGAATCTGCCACCTGTGGTTGCTTCGTTTTTTTTAGCCAACGGCTGGGAACATTCACTAAATTTGCTGTTGACTCACGTTGTCTCAATCAGAGGCGGACAAGACTTCGATGAAATTGGTTTTGGAAAAACAATATTTATAGTTACACCAGCCTGGCCGGCTAGCGATTTAAGTTCATTGTATGTGTTTTTAAAATGAATCATGCTGTAGATAGTGCACTTTTGTTGAGCGACAGGGTGACTACCCCCGCAGGGCATAATTAATTACACACAACCATCTTCGTTCTTACTATCAGTCGAATATGCTTGGTCCTGAAAGTAACTAGAAAGGAAACTTTATCTTCAGCTTCCTTTCCAAGTGAAGTAGTAATTCGTCGAGATGTTCAGTTAATGTTTGCGTCGTGTACCTGTAAGTGTACCTTTTTATCAAAACATTTTCTTCATGTACGATGCAGAGTCACCTCATTGGGCTTAACGAATGTCGATTTTGAAACTTAGGATTTATCCATTGTCACATCGTCAAGAAATACAAATGGGAGCGATCGCATTGTAAATCATTTAAGATGTTTATAGAACTTAATGTTGAATGAACTGTTGCCCTCTAACTGCCATGCATTCAGTTCTGGCGAGGTATTAGAACATACTTTTTGGGCAATGTGTTGCTAACTCGACTTTTGTAGATGCGAGCCAGGAGGCTTATGGTATTTTTATCAGAGTTTTATCAGGGAATTGGGGTTTATGTAAATTGCTTACGAAATTCCCTATAGTTCCTAATGGAAATTTCGCAATTACTACAACGTCGTCTAACCTGACTTAAAAAGCAAATAAAATATCTCTAATTGCGCACACTGATCGATGAAGTAGTTTGCACACAGGGATTTCTACTATGTGAATGGAGAGAGGTAAGCAATGCTGGGTTCAGTTGGCCTATGCAGTTTCAAAATATTGCCTGGCCATTTTGAAAGCAGTGGAATTCGTTATATGTGAATTAATGCAGCAGGTGCGGTAACCAACGAAAGGTAGTTAGTTACCGTCAACAAAGTTGAGGTACATAGCAATCAGTGGTGTTTCATTCCAAACGATGATTAACTGCCCCATCCATTTGATACTAAATGCTTGACGGTTTTCGATCTTAAAACCATTCTTGTCATACGATTATTATTATAATGGAATGTGTCACTTTCAACTATAGCGTGTTGCGTAAAAAACGTGCTCCACAAATTCGCACTGCAGTTTACTCTAGGGCTAACTATTTTCACACTTCTTACCGCAAAAAACAAGGGAAATTCTGATTTTGAATTGCGTTTGTATTTCACGGTGATATATTTTGTGACATCACTCTTCCTCGGAAATCACTAGAAGTTTTTCTAGGTGACCCCAATTAATTATGAAACTGGTTGCAAAAAATTGATCTGAATTCGACGTCCGCCACACACAAACCAACATCGTCCAGAGAATAAGTAAACTGGAAAAAGCAAAAGGTCCTATAGTTCACACGCTTTTGACTTTTCGGAATCCTGCAATACCCCATACCCTCGTTGACAACCTCAAATTTAAGAATATTCCCCATATTACTAAAGCACACTTGATATTAGTAGTGGCATTAGCATACACTATCAGACTTTGTCCTTTCAGTTGATTCATTTTTCACCCGCATGAGCCTTCGTTAAACAAACCAATCCTGAAGCATACAATTATGCTGCCCGAGGAGGTGGAAGCTGATTGGCCAGAAGCGTGTATAAAAGCACGACGGTCGCCAACGCTTCATTGTTCCCCCCTCAGTCAGAAATGCTCTCATTGATTTCTGTATTGCTGTTTAGCGTTACTTCGGGTTTTGCTTGCTTCAGCAACTCTGGTAAGTGAACCCCTTACTATTAATGTTATTATTAATGCTGCCATCTGAACGGTGTGTACAATATGAAATTACCAACTGATTTTTTATTGCCATGCAGGACCAGAACAATGTCCGCGAAAGGGTGGACAGGTGAATTATGCGGATGCTGCGCTGCAGCTAGTAAATCCGAGCCAGTCATTGTCGATAGTCAAGGAATTCCTTAATGCTGCCTGGAGTGAATTTGAAATGACAATGTGGACGGCAGAAGCAAAGCCAGAGTGCCGTTCTGTTCAAAGTGCAGCGCTCGTCAAGGATGTCTGGTGTACCATTCAGACTGCACGTGTGGATATTCTTATTAAGCTCATGTAAGTCAACCACATGTGGTTCATTTCCTATTTTGTGAACTCATGTTGTCTAATAGGCCTTCATCTAATTACTTTAGCTCTCAATTGTAAGGTATTTTCGCATTCTTATCTTTCAGGACGCCTCATGTGATTGCGTTTGACTCAATATTTACTGCCTTCGATCAGATTTTGATAACCATTCCGGAAGCAGTACTGAACGTCAAGTTGGAGGAGAAGCTGTTGGAAAAAAGTGATCCTTCAGTACACATCCTGCAGCTTGCTGAACTCAAAATTCAAAATTTTAGTTCAATAATAGACAACATTGGGCGTTCTATTCCCAAGGTAGAATTTAACGGCTGGAAGAAATGGGCTGTGGCGAACACAGGAATGCTTCTACAACAGGCAATTCTTCAGCGTGGAGTAGAACAATGTCAATGGTCGTAGGAAGTTTTCACCTTACTTCTTTTTCGTCATTATGGGGACACCTGCTGCCATTTTAAGCTGCTTCTTAAAATTTACTTTTAAGTTGGATATATTTTTGCTTAACTGGCGTGTGTACGCATGCTGTGTTGCCTCCAATCAATATTCTAGAAATAAACATTTGGATTTGGAATTTGGCTGCTTTTACCTTGGGTTGGAATATTGAAGAAAATTTGATCCAGCGTTAATGCAAATGCGAAGGCGTCACTTAGATCAAAGCAGCTGATGATCACAGATAGATTTCATCAAAAATAAAAGTGAGTTGATTTAGAAAAGATATGTGACATGCTTCACAAGAGCGATCCATCAAAAACACATGAATGAGTGCGAGGAATTCGATTAGTTTTTAGAAAAATGTGCAATCTTAATGGCAATACTTTCTGATTTTTAACTGCAATCCAGTATGGTCGGAGTGACTTGAGATTTAATTCATTCTCTAGAATTCTCTATAATTAATTTACAATCGATTGGCCTGTTTGGCTGACGGCGTGGGCGATTATCTACGCAGCTGCGAAGTTAAACTTTTGACTCGTCTTATAGCTATGGGTCACCACATGCGAAAAGGCGTCACCTTTTTGACAGGCAGCTTAGGCTCGTGTATACTCGAAAGTTTAATGTACGAAAATTGACTATATCAAAAGTTTTTGATGCGAAATATCGCTTACGCCAAATAAAAATCACAATCATGCTTGAAACCACAAAATAAGAAAGCAGTTATGCAATTTGAAAAGGACGTGTTTAATCATATCATATATCTCTACCGTATTGATAAATAAACGGATTTGCTCGTTGATCAGTAAACAGCAATGATGGAGCAATAAACCAAAAGAAATATTACTGAAGTCTTAAAGTTCTTGTGCTAAGAATTTTAAATAAATGGAGATTATTGAAGAAAACATTTTATGTGGCATCCATATTGACGAAGATCATAATTTGGTGTAGACAATATAGGCAACGATATTCATTTAGAAAAAAAAATGTACACAGCAGGAATTGATGGATGTACGAAATTCTGAATGGGGTGCGGTCAATATAGCAGTATGAATGTTCACTTTAAATAAGCTCAAAGATCGATTTGTGCACTAGTAAATAATCAGCAAAAGCGGCTTAAACGTCACAAGGATCACTGCTGTCTCGCAAACGCTTGGAAATTGAGGAAGGTGGTACTCAATCCTTTTGCTCGAAAAGCCAGTAAGGAAATATGTCAGCGTCTTTGACTGCCAGTGTCCTTTACGTACGCCCAATATACTAACATTCGCAAGTGCATGTGCATACATACGCACAATCAAACTTTAACGGCAACGGCAAAGCAGCCTTTGACCGTTTTACTGAAGGGCTAGTAGGAGGGCTTGGCGAGAAGAGATTTGCGGCGTATTTTTTTCCATGGTACTGTGCATGGATAGTTTGATTGTATTCGAACCGCCATCACCTTTTGCGGGTAAAGTTATGATCATAGGCTTTTTGAAACAAACGTTCCATCAATTTCGGCTGCAACGATTTTATGTTCCTCAGAAGAAGAATATGCGATCATTGGGACAGTAATACTATTTGCGTAACGTTTCGGATTCCCTCGGAAATCCTGAATCAGTGATGGTCATGCACAGATAGAGTGGAGACATGCAGATGCTGCACTGAATTAATAGTTCACAGTCGTCAGCTGCGTGTGTGTGTGATCATTGTTCACTTCAGTATCCACCGTCTGATGCGTTGCTGGCTAGGCACTTCGCACTTGACTCACTTATTGCCACAATTGCCTTCTCAGGGTCGCATACGGGCTTGATAAATGCGTAAAGATTATGCTCGCTGTCGTCAAAGTTGTTGATGCGCCCGGCCCTTCCTGCGTGACTGAGAACCATTCCTCCAGCAGTTCGCGGTTCTCGCGTTTGTCACTTCTTGTGAGAATTTTGGCCTTGTAAAACTTACAAATACAGCCGGGTCCCGCCAAGTGAACCGCAACCTGGGCGTTGCCATCTTTTTTTGTCGCCACTGTATGCTCGGTCATTCGCGTCCGGAGTCATCTTCCGGTTTCTCTGACATAGTTGTTTTGTTCAAAATTATAGCCACCGCCTGTTGGTTGGTTCTGGCCTGTGCGCAATTCCAACTCCAAGTGAGGTGAACAAGTGGCTGACCGCTTACGATACATACTTCACGTACGGAAGACCTTGCGAAAATTCCAGTCCAGATAGATGTGGCTTCTTCTCTCGTTTGCGTATGCCGTGGTGAACAAAATTGAGTAGGTTAACGTTCGCTCTCAGAACCCGTCGAAGGCGTTGCAATTCAGCAACTTTGTCTTCCACTTCGCTGCACTGCATCTCAACGCACCGGTAAAGTGCTCCTACACAGATACGTTTGTGGCAAATTTGGTGGTTGCTGTTGTAGTTTAGCATTTTCATTAGGTTAGTTGCTATCCTGAACATTAAAGTTTTCAGGGATGAACGTCTTTGCGGCGAACGAGGACATCAAGAAAGGCCAGCTGGTTGTTCCTTTCTTCCTTTATCGTCAATTGAATGTCCGGGAAGACGGCGTTTAGACGTCCCTTGAAGGCCACCACCTGATCCCGCTCAATCATGACAAAGAAATCGGTCGCATACCGAGCCCAGAATTTTGGTGTGTGATGTTAGAAAAACCGGCGACTCCAACCGTTGCAGGACAGCCGTTGCTATAGTCCGGAAATGGGCAAACCTATTGGCGTGCCCTTCACTAGCTCGTAGATAGTTACCTTGCAGGTAAATTACGTCTTGAAACAGAACTTAAGGAGCTGGTAGATTTGGGCATGCCAAAAGCGATTCTCCGTTTCATCGTTTTTCTCCCGCAATAGGTTACAAGTGCGTGAGCCGCGAGCTGCTCAAGTCATATTTCCCAGGGCCCCAAACGCAGCGAGTTTGCGTTCCCATACGGTGTACTGAGTACTTTCCTGAGCAAGAGAATCAGTCACGTGGGAAGGGCCAGGCGCAACATCATCTCTGACAACAGCGGGCATAAATGTCTCACAATTAGTAGACCCGCATCCACCGCTGATAAGGTATTTGTGGAATTTATTGAGGCTAACTCGAAGTTTTAAGCCATTATCGCATCAATTAGCACCCAAGCGGTGGAGATAGAAGTGCACAGTTATCACATACACGCGGATGACCACCAGGAACTATAAATACCGTGAAACCCATGCATGTCTCCACCTCATCTGCCCATGACCATAACTATGTTATCATCACCTCTGATTAACTATTCCTGAGGAAATCCGAAACGTCAGGCACATAAAACTCTTGTTACAGTGATAGCTTCTTCATCTTCTAAACTGCTTCCTGGAACTCGCATATTTTCTAATTCTTGCAGTTAATGTACCTCTGAATAGAGCTTGCAAGATTGCCACGGCTGTTTTGATGCAAGAAAGCTCTGCATTTAGGGTCCCACTGGAGCAAATTTCGCTTGCTCGTTGAAAACAGGTATGCAAAAGATTTATTTTCCTGTGAATTGTAACACAATTCAGAAAATGCAGGAACTGCAATTTTTTGGAATTTCATGGAAAACCTTGGGTAATATTGTACCGCTGTGTTCTCTAAAAATGACGACACCTGCTAAGGATAGATTTTTAATCTGTTCTGTTTCCATTGGGAATTAAATATTCAGCTGTAGGCTATTCATAAAATTGGAGAAACCATCATTGTTTTCCTTAGAATCAACAATCATCAATATGTCATCCACGTACAATGTGTACAGTTTTGTCATAGTATATCCAGGCGACGCCGTTTCTCCTGGATGAACCATAGTTATCGGTGGAGTAAAACAATTTAGTCATGCAAACCTATTGCTGCACTTTATGATACAAAACTTGACAGAATAGCAAAAAATTAATTTTTAAATTGTTACTTGTTTCCGAAAATAAATGCGATTCCTTTAAATTGGCTTCACTTCCATTTTATCAACTTGCAACAACATTTTCCAGGTCTGGTCAGTAGTTTTATTCCACTGTTTTCCTTATAATGGTGTTGTTCCACAGCACAATGCGTGAAAGTAAAAACTTAGGTTTTGTCAAACCTTAAAGCATAGCAAATTTTTTCGATAGAAACTTACTCATGATCTAGCCAAAATTAATGCCTATTTCGCTCTATAACTTAAAAAAGATAGCATTTTTCAAAAAAAACATTTCTTATCATCAAATCCACTCAGTTGATGAAATAATCTGTCCAACTATATGCCAAAATACCAAGTTAAATTTCGTATAAAAAATTGTCTGCAGGACTTACAGGACTATACATGATTGTGAAATTAAGCCCCAGTGCTTCATTGATTTATTTAACAATGGTTGACACTCGAAGCACTCGTAGGCTATCATCAGCATGATGGTGGCATCTCAGACGATCGTGTCCTTCCCATAAAAATCAACAGGCCCCTTTCCACTCATACTTTTTCCGATAAAAGTGTATCGAACATTTTTTATAATCTGCTAGTTGTTGTATCTTATTCCCTATTACCCGTATCTTGTTGGTTGCAATAGACGTTTAACCGAGGCTAATAACGGTGAATCCAACGTTTGATGTGCAATTGATCCACGCAATCGTTTTCAGTTCAGTCGTCTCCCTGATGGCTGTTCCTGTAAGTAGTTATGCTATTACATTGTTGTGAGCTGCGGTCTCTGCCAATCTAACTCTCTCAAGATGAGCAGTTTGAAACTCTCACAGGCACGCACCAGCCTGATGGAACTATCACACGCGATACGGTTTTTCCCCCTAATACTACAAACTCACTTTCACTTGAACATTTACCGATACATGCCCATTGACATTTCACTGTCTGCTGGTCTTGTCTTTTATTCCTCATTTCTGCTTCATATGTTATGCAATCATCAATATCCTAATGTATTATTAATAAATAAGAAACTACTTAATTAAACTTATAATCGCTGAGAATTTGCGTTTTATTCGATTGTATTGATGATGTCAGATCTCCCCAAATTACTGGCATAAATGTACGCCTATAACTACATACGATGCAGTCTTGCCCTTTAAGCTTACAACCATAAAAATGAGGTTTCGATTCACCTGTGCCATTGTCTCACAGATTGTTTCGTTTGCAACACGTTCATAGCCACACAGCAAGTAACACCTATGAGGTTATTGGATGACAGTCAACCAAATGAACTAAGGCTAATTCTGGGCTGCCGTATGTGGAACCCCACGTCAATCCGCTTTCCTCTCCGGTATGTTTCTTTGTAACTTTTGTGTACGGCATCTTAGTCAATATGCCGATCGATATACGTGCCGGAGGAGTCTATGGTCTGGATGAATGAGTATCTCCCATTCGTGGGAAAAAACCCGAAGTGTTACTTGTGTTACTATTTCGTGAACTAGCTAGTCGGGATACTGCAGCATGTGGGTCATCATAGGTTAGTCCTGGGCAGACAGGCACTGTGACATACAGGACTACAACAAGAGACAGAAGAGGTCAGTAAAACGAACCTTTTCATCTGAATGGGTGAGAACTACATGTGAAGGAAATTTGGATTTGGCACGTCCCCTGCCAAACTGAATTAGCTCACATAGTGTGCTCTGCAAAATCTGTCTGGTCAATCCGTCCTTAAAACACAGTATTTGCTGTAGTTTACTAGGTTGGGCGTCTGAATTCAAGATGAACCGACTGCACAAAAATAAAATTGCTGAAGACCTGAAACGTCCAACTATGGTGTGGTTAAAAAAGCTGTGGATAGTTACAACTACGACTTGTTTCTGCACTATTTTGCCCTCACACCAATTGGAATAGCAGGAAATAAGCAATTTGAATCAGCATTTATTTTTGAATGTTCTTAAAATTTTAACCATCGTCATAATTTTCTATTATCTGTCCCATATCCAGTGTTGCGTCAGTCTATTTTCCGTCCCATATTTTGTCGAAGTCAATCCATGTTGTGATGTAAATTGTTCCGACAATCGGTGTGACGCAGCCTCAACTTCTAGTCTGCTACGCACAAAACAACGTCCTCCATAATGAAGACGTTCCATACAGTGTGGCGAGGGGCCTTAGGATATGGATGTCAGTAAGGTTCTATAAAGTCAGCATATGGGCGTTTGTTCACATGGTTTGAGTGTCGTTTTATGCATATTGGCTCCTTTTTATTTTCAAAAGTTCTTAAACGTTTTAATATATAATTTGCTTATTTCGAAGGATGTCTACTTAATCAATATGACAAAGGCCGTCATGTTATTTTGATTCACTTAGTAGGTCTAACCCTGCAAATTCTTTTTAGTTAGGAAAATGGCCATTTAAATTAATTGTATCCAGGGAACTAGGCATTACCTTTGGTGAAATGGGGAGAATTCCGATATGGAGTGAGTTTCCTACGATAGAACCAAACTTCTGATAAAAATGCATTGTTCTGCATAAGGGTAGTATAAAGCATACGGCTTTTAGGAAATAGGACGTATTTTTGCCAAAAATGCAGTTAAAGAGTTTTGAGCGCATTATGTTTTACCACATCAATTTTGAGAATGATGCAACCAAACTGGTCATAAACTAATGAGTATATTTGAGCCAAACAAAAAACATGTCAATATGTAATATACGTCTATTTTAGTAATGTATCGAAGGTGTGGGAAGTGACAATTCTTGGACGACCTAATAGTGAGTTGTCACATTAGAAATCACTTAAGATGTATTAACTGTTGAACGAAGTCTTACTGTCTACACGCAGGGCTTTCGGCTATTTCATTTTTTGGTTTGTCAAATTGAGTTTTGTAGATGCGAACCAAGAGACACCCATGCTCCGGTGCTCGATGTAAGAATTGTTTTCTAGTCATCAAGTACTACATATAATCAAGGATGATCCAACATAAAGACGACATCCAGAGCCCTGATCTTTAGTCTGCTCTTGTCACTTTACATTTAAGGTATCTGTAACGAGTTTAAACTCGTAAGTAAGAGAGACAGCCTAAACTGCAGTAATTTGCAGCACATGTTGATCAAGCTTACAATATGCGGTTCGAAATTTGGTCATCTTACTCAGGACTGGTCTCAAGTCAGACGTTATTATAGTGAGGCCATTTTCACGACGCAATTTACGCTCAGTAACCTGCAGGGAAGAAATTACAGGTGATAAGTACAACTTATAGCGTCTGCATAATATGGTAATATTATTATTAAAGATATTAGGATGATTGAAGAGAAGTGGATAGGGTTGGCAAACATAGATAGAGGGTAGCGTTAAAAGTGGATGCGTAGGTTAAATTGCTCACGAAACCCTTCGCATAAATTGTGGTCACTGATCATGTAGCAAGCTTTGCAATGGTAATGAAATAACTTTTTATGAAAAATCGGCCAAGGAACGGATATAAATGTGTCAATGATATTGTTGCGCCGGTGAGAGCCTAAAAAAGTGTGATTGGTGTGGAAACGATGACCAAGAAAACAATCAAGTCGAATGTCAGCTAGCAGCACCTAGGGGGAGATAAGATAACAGTGCAGCTATAATGAAACAGCCTGACGGCAAATTCCTGCGACTACTGACTTGGTAAATAAAAATGATGAAATTTACGAATTTCAGAACTTCATCGAAGGTCCTATAACGTTCAACCTTGCTTCGACCCGAATTGCACCGCTACTGATTATGGAAAATTATTTTGGCTCACAGATATGTTGGTTAACGCTCCTCTAAATAGGAGGGTATCTTGGTCGTCCTACCTACGTAAAGATGGAACAATTATTCGCTGTTTACTAAGCAACTTTGGAATAGGATCGACTACAACCGAATGCGAAATACAAAGACAGCCAATTTCATCTTTGGATACTTGTAGGTGAGAAATTGATGGTGGTGAAATATGAATTAAGCGACAGGGGATTTGAGGCAGTGAGGCTTGACAAAATGCTAAATTGGTAAATAAAAGAAGAAATTTTGCTGTTATTTCTAAGGACGTAAAATCTAGTAAGTGGGCTTTGGTAGCCACGTCAGCGGTTATCACTACAACCTTTACTGTGCTTTCTCGTTTTGACCCGTAGTGAACTCATGATACTCGCGATGGACTTCCCTTTCACAAACTAGACGAAATTTTAAACGATCGTACAGCTATAAGGTTTTGGCATGCATATCCTGCAATTTCATGAGTTCTTCCATGGTGGTGGGAGTTGTAAATTTCCAAACGCAATTTTCAACACAATGGCATCTGACACGTGATAGAAGTTTTAAACTTAGCACCCGTAAATCTCCTCCTCATTATATACTTTCTGTAAAATGACCACCTCATTTCCAATTCTGGGCTTTTTACGACTGTCAGGTGTTTATCCATAATGCACGGTATCTGTAAATTTATTAGCGCTGCCTGTATTGTTTACAGTATGATCAATATCTTTTATAACGTGTTGTGGGATCTATGTAACTACTTCCTCAATTCCTCAAAATAAACGCACTTCTTAGACAGGATATAGGTGGATGGTTAAAACATGAATTTTTGCTGTCAGAACCGAGAAGTCTATGAACATATTGGTGTTCGAAATGTCAACATCAATGGAATAAAACACGCAACTGCCCATTCTTAAAACAAAAAGTACAAAGAGTAGTATGAATTTTTTATAGATAAGGTGTTATACCGTACTCCCGAATAGGTAATAGCCAAAACTGCAGAAAATTGTTTCGCCTATGTTCATTTTTCTGACCTAACTTTCGTCTTCACTAAAATTCCTTGAGAACTTCATACACGGCACTTTAGTGAAACTGCTGACTCACACACTTGTCACAGGACACCATCGTTTGAAGAAGCGAATTATTTTTTTCCAGGTCAAACTATGAAGATGTGAGATTCGTGAGCAAGCGAGCCAGTCGAGAAACCACAGTATTTAGGTCATCATCGGGTAATCCTGGCAAGACATAGGCAAACAGGCCATCAACAAGAGACACAAAAGGTCAGTAAGAGTAGCAGTTTTGTCGTAGAGGCCGGTGTCAAGAAGAAGATGCTCGAGGTTTTTGCTAACTCAATGTGATCAAGCCGTCTGTGCCCCTCGCAGGGCACAGTACAGGCTTTACATTAGTGTCATATATTAAAATCAACCGACTGAAAGTAAACTGATGCAAAGCGGAGTCTGCCAAAAATGGCAGAGCAAAATGGCTTTGGATATTTACGACTCTGACTAGTTGGTCAGCTCCTAACATACAATCTCTTGCACATCAGTTTGTTCCAGCCGCTAATTGTTCGACTATTCTCAGTTGACATATCAGGGAGTGAGTTATTTGGGCAGGCGTTTAGTTTTGTAAGGTAACCGAAGTGTGAATGTTGGGCAATAATTTCGATTCAAAATGCCATAACAAGTGGTTCATCAGAGTCAACCGATCTAATGATGTCACTTTTTCCTACAGTTTGCGTGACTTAGTGTCAACGTCCAGAGTGTGCCACGCACGAAAATGAATCACAGTCAGATTTTTAATAGCAAGCGTATTTTCCGGCATGGGCGCATGGTTGCACGTTTTGACGGCTGTTTTCGCCAAAGTGGCCCCTTCATATTCCCAAACATTTCACTCGTCGTCTGCAATTTATATAGGACACACAACACTCCAATTAATCAGCGTAAATGAAGTGTCTCAGGATCACATTATGTACAGGTCTGGTGAACCATTTAGACCGCACGTGCCGATATCGTTTTTCGTTGGATGTGGATCGACCATGTGTGGGTAACTTGGTATTTACCAAACTCACCTACTTCAAGGGGGCTTTTATCTTATTACGTTCGTTCTCACGTTTCAAGTTCTTTCGCATTTTCATATATTTTAGGACAGGAAGCATCAATACCATCAACGCAATAATAACTGTGGTAGATAAGATAAAGATGGGTAGTTCGGGGGTGGGGGGTTATCAACGGCAACTTGGAGGAAACGTCGTTGGAAAGTAGGCCTCGTTTAGCACACATCGTGTAGCTTTCTGAAATCACAATTCAAAATATCAGTTCAATCATCTACGAAATTTAGCGATCTATTCCCAAGGCAGAATTTAACGGCTGAAGAAAAAATGGCTGTGGTGAACACAGGAATGCGGAGCAGAGCAATGCCAATGGTATAGGGAGGTTTTCATGCTTCATCTGATTCATCATTATGGGGACCCTTACTGCCATTTAAAACGGCCTTTCTTATTATCGTTTTTGTTTCATGTATTTTTTTGGTTCAATGGTGAGTTGCATCCCATCTATATTTTTTACATTCATTGGAAGTGCTTAACTTTGTTTTGAACTTTTGGATTTGGAATAATAAACTTATCCTTCTTTTGGAGGGCAACTCTTACCTGCCACAGCTCCTCACTTCGAGTCTGAAAATCAAAGTAAAATCTAATAGTTTTTAATACAAATGTGTCGGCTTTACTTATGTAAAGGTATTAATAAACAATTTATCGACGTCATTAGGGACTGGCGTGAGTAGATTTAGAAAACACATATGGCAAGCTACACAGAAGTGGGGTAGCAAAAAGAAAAATGTAAGTAGGGCCTAAGAATTTGATTGGTTGTGAAAAAATCTATAATGGTTGTGGCAGTTAATTCTGGTCTGTTTCGAAAATTCAGTGGGGGTAGAATACTTTGAGATAAATTAGCATCAGCAATGGTTAGAGATACTGTTCGTCTATCTAGTGTGGACATATATTTGATGCACATGAAATGTTTGCCCGATTCAAAGGTAGCCTGAAAATGTCTTTAGACATATGATTCCTGTAATGTAGTAGCATATACTTTGATAAAGGCAACTGCAGCATTTGATTAAAACAAGTCTTTGAAGATATACCCCAGACACGTGTTTCACCCATATTCGTGCGGCCACGTAATGCAGCATGTGGGCGTTTGGCCGAGCTTTTTCTTCACTATAATCCCTAGGAAATGTCATGCAAGGCATGTTCTGGTCAAGATATCATTACAGCTGCCAATTTAAACTCATGACAATTAAAAGCGAAAAGTTATAATTCATAAAAACAAAGCAAATATTATCAGAGAATGAATGATAGCTTTCGCGTTTGACATATTTGCAAGAATAAGCAGGAGAGATGTTCGAGAACTGGATCAGTTGGATTATTATCCTAAGCTTTCGGAACCCTATCATCAGAGGCAAATCCAACACATCAAGCAAGCTGCAGATATAGGAGACGAGGAATGGCGGGGAATTCAATACTTAACAGCGTCGGCCTTGCAAACATACCTGCAGAGACCAAAAGATCGCTTTTTCTTGCTGCCTGCGTGGGCGATTATTTTCGCAGCGGTGATATTCAACTCGCGACCTGTCTCGTAGGTGTGGGCCACCACTTGCGAAAAAGCGTCATCCCTTCTGATAGCCAGCTTATGTTCGTCTATACGCGACAGTGTAATATGTGACATGAGCTGCGCATTACTGCATCTTGGGCTGACTCCCTTATTTACGAGTTGAAACTCGTTATGGATACCTTTAAGGTAAAGTGACAAATGCACATTGAAAAATGGGGCACTGGATGCCGTCTTTATCTTTGATCCTCCTTGAAAATATGTAATACTTGATGACTAAAAAAGAGTTCATACATCGAGTACCACAGCGTGAATATCTCTTGCTTTGCATCTACAAAACTCTATTTGACAAAAAAGATGAAACAGCCAAAAGCACTGCGCTTAGAGGGGAAGACTTCGTTACACAGTTAAATCATCTCAAATGATTTCTAATGTGATTACTTACTAATTCATAGTCCGTAGGGCAATACAATTGCTGTTTACTTGTGTAATGATCTTAGCATTGTCACTACCACACCTTCGATAGATTACTGAAATCGATGTATATTACATGTTGACTTGTTTATTTGCTTTGACCTAGATATTCTCAAAATCATATGACCAGTTTGGTTACACCCATCTCAAAATTGATGTCATACAATAGAATGCGCTCAAAACTCTGTTAGAGCATTTTTCTCAAAAAAGACTTCTTATTTTGAGGAAGCTACATTATTTTAACTTCCCTCACCCATTTTGGAATTCTCCCACAGAACAATGCATATGTATAAGAAGTTTGTTGCTGAGTTACTTAATGCCGAGGAAATTCACTCGATATGAGAATTCACCCCATTTCGCCAAAGAAACGCCCAACTCTCTGAATACACTTAAATCAAATGCTTATTTTCCAAACTACAAATAATTTATTGAGTTT
>JAYGXS010000010.1:2991711-3004200 GCA_036362985.1 Ligula intestinalis | reverse complement strand
TTAAATCAAATGCTTATTTTCCAAACTACAAATAATTTATTGAGTTTTATCTTCTTTTAGATTCAAATAACTTGACAGTTTTCGACATGACGATTTAGTATACATCCTGTAAAATAAGTTTATAATATATATATAACGTTGAAGAACGTTTGGAAATAAAAAGGGGCCACTTTGGAGAATACGACCGTCAAACCATGTGGACATATGACCATATGCTGACTTTATAGAACCCTTCTGACGTCCACTACCTTAGGTCCCTTGCCGGTCTGTATAGCACCCCTTCATTATGGAGGACTTTGTTGTGGGCCTAGCACAATCCAGACGTTGAAACTATGTCACACCAATTTGCAGAACAACGTACATCAAAAAATCGATTGACCTCGACGAAACACTGGATATGGGAGAGGGAATAGAACGTGATGTTGATGGCACAAATTTTTAGTAAATTCAAAATTAAACGCTTTTTTCCAAATTGCTTATTTCATGTTATCTCAATTAAAGTGAGTTGACCTAATTGGCTTTGGAATAAACTTCAGCGCGAAATATTGCAGAATGGGTCCTGAGAAACAAGTCGGAGTTGTAATTTTTCAAAGCTATCTAAATGTGCCATACTTGGCGAATTCTCCTACACCCCAACTTCGTTTTTTCCAATCGGCTTATTTTGAATTTGGACGCCCAGACTTATAGCCTACGGCAAGTACTGGGTTTTTTTAATAAAGCCCCAGACGGTTTGACCACGCTGAGTTTGCAGGCAATACTGATTGGGTGAATTAAGTGAAGCAGGGTACATTGTCAGTCCAAATTGCTTCTACATCTAGTTCTCGGCACAGGCTTTACTGAATAAACTTTTCGTTTAACTGACTTCTTGTATTTCTTGTTGTTGTCCTGTATGTCTAAATGTCATTCTGCCCAGGTCTAGCCTGTGATGATCCACATACTGT
Organism: Ligula intestinalis; assembly: GCA_036362985.1. Lineage (NCBI taxonomy): Eukaryota > Metazoa > Platyhelminthes > Cestoda > Diphyllobothriidea > Diphyllobothriidae > Ligula > Ligula intestinalis. Next base: position 3,003,259 of record JAYGXS010000010.1, on the reverse strand, counting down.
AGTATCCCGGCTGGCTACTTTTCAAAATAGTATCGCAGCTGACATCTTCGGATTTCGCCCACGAAACAGAAATATTCCTTTCTCCAGACCATGGACTAATATGGCACGTGGATCAATCAGTATCGCGTCCGAAATGACCATTAGGCTGAAGTGAGATACTGAGGGTTCGAAGCTATTCAGGTAGAAATAGGAATGCATCGCGGGCATAATGAGTACACTTCGTGTCAAAACGAGTAAAGATCCTTAGAGATTACGAATATTATCACTGAAGTGGTGGGGATGCGGCCATGTTCTCCCTTACTCAATGCAACGTCCACCGACGTGGTGGCCAAACTCCTTCTCTGCCAGCAAATTTACCATTGAATCTATCCCCACTCCCTCAATTCCCTTGTCGTTTAGTTCATTTCTCACACCCACTACTTTCTCACCTACACGAATTCTAAAACAAATAAGTCGTATTAATAATTCGAGCAGGGGTAGCTATGGGGGTATGTCTGTGTTCCATTAATCCTTTTTCGGTGAACGTTTTATTTACTACCCAGATCAACGTACGTTTCGCGTTACTGCCTACTTACTTCTTAACAGTAGGCATGCATTGTTTGAAAACAGATCCTTGGTATGCCCCCCCCCAAGCCAGTCAGGCTGCTTACCAGGACACATTCCAACCCAACAAAAGAATGACAACTCATGCAAATAGCTGTACGCCATTTTGACAGGGGTATTATTGGTAGCGCACTTTTGTACACGCTTAGCTCCAGACTCGTGCCCTACGGTTAGAGTAAGGGTTTAATTTAGGATAGGCGTGAGGAAATAGGTTCCGTTTAATGAAATATGTACGTCTTGTTTACTACTTGTTGAGTTTCTCGGTTTAAATCTCGAGCGCAAAAATTGTTTATTTAAAATATTATTTACTTTCCACTGGCAGTCACCATCAATTTAACCTCAAAAACCTCCATTTACGTAATGCAGAGGGATGACTTTTTCGCGTGTTGGTCTCGGAGGCAAATTCAAGTTTAGATATATCCAGAACAGTACTCATTTACTTGCTCCTTTGGAGAAGGTTATATCGGTTGCATGAGTTGGCGCTTATCCAAAATAATACGGGAACACCTCTCGGCATGGCTAGCCAAAGGTGAAACCAAAAGCATCAACAGTTCTATCCTTACCAACATGGTTGACTCCGGGCATCCTTTGGACCCCAGCGAAGCCTTTAAGGTTATTAGCAAGGACCCGCCAGACTTCCCAAAAACCCTGAAACAACGTTTGTAAGTAACAGCAGAACAAATCGCGATGCGGTTGAGGAAGCCGGTTTTGTGCGCGCAAAAGAACCTCACACAAGCCACAAACATGGCATGGCCAACGGTTACGTTACCACCTGTATCTTTCCGCGCTTTGATTGGCTCCCGCTTGTAAGGAAAGACGATCGATCGATTGTTGGAATTTAAACCTCCCATGAAAATGTATGGCCTAAGGAGAATTTACCGAGGGTTTTCATTCACCAAATACTGTTCTGAATTACCTAATGGGAATTTTCGCAGCTTGACATGTATCTTAAATAAACACATACAACGCATATATTCAAGGGAGAGAACAATTACCTCCCATAAAATCTGCCCAGTAATTTCGGAGATTGGATAATTGGCCTAATTTTGCATGGAAAATACAAACAATAGCCCAGCTATAATAACAGTCTACGAAAGAGCATAGTTGGACCATACACAACGAGGTTTTGAGGTTTGCAAGGAGTAGTAGTAGAGGCCATCGTTGGGGCAATAACCCCATTCGCCTAACGCTATGCATTTGATGTTTGAAGGCAGAGAACGGGATTCTGAAAGCAAACCTAGCCAAAAAAATCGTTTGGCGTTCGAGTTAACTCTATTAGCCTTATAATTTTCCTCGATAACCCGTGAGCCGCGATATGGGATGAACTCTAAATTTTTGATATGGCCGACCTCAATCATCATCGAACCTCCATCACCTATAATTGAATGTTTTACCTATTTCATCTACTGTGACCACCATATGGAGAATTTCATCACCAATTCCGTGTGGTGAAGCGAGGTGGAGATCCTCAACCGCTCACAGCGCAGGCGATGGTTTTCTCCACATCTTGTAGAGCAATTCCAGCTTTGATTGTCCTTGTAGGAGCCTACCCCGAGGCGCTGCCATGATCGCTCATTCTGCCTGCTCTGTCAACGTGGAAAATCAATTGATTTTTGGCGTATAGCTGATTACTGGTTCATACTGGACTCGGAGATAAGGCGGGATGATACATTTTCCTTGGCGAACTTTTAACATGCGGACCTGATAGTTAAATAAGCGCTGTTATGTATTCAAAACAGAAGGCAGTTTGTAGGCAGAAGGTTGTCTAGGCAAAACATAAGAATGTCCGTCAGTAGAGGTGTGCTGTAGGACATGTAAGGAGTTTTTGTGTATGAGTCATGTTAAGCAAGGGGATTTATGATGGGGCTTAAACGTCATTGGCTGAAAGGTAACCAGTCAGAGTAGAGTAGGGCAGCACGTGCGTCATGCGTTCGCGCTAGGCAATGATGCCTAGCGCGAACTATCCCGACATGGCATTCCTCCACCCTCAAGTTAACAGCATCTGAAAGGGAGAGAATACCGTTAATATAAAAATGAAGAGTTAACAATTTTTATAACGGATCTCACCCTGATAACGTTGGACTGGCTTCCAGATTCGTGTCGACCTTCTCAGGGCGGTATTTTCGACTTCTGCACCGTTTTGTAAGGCCGGTGGCTCCTCGGTCAGGATACTAGTGCTGGCGTATGTCGTAGAATGATGAGGAACATACTCTTCGACCGGTTGCGTTGTGTTCTGAATAGGAAGTACCTCTTCTGAGTTACGGTCGTGGAAATCAACATCAGAAGTTACTGGCGGTTCGAATTTCTCGTCTTCTTCACTATCCGTGTCCGTGCGGCTGCGAATTTGATCTAGATGTCGGCGCACAATTCTTCCAACTTCTAACGCTTATTCTACGATTTGTCCCTCGTTTCTTCGAGCTAATGCCGGATACCAGTTCGATTCGTATTGTAGTCGTGTGTAGACGCTTTCGTTTGACCCAAATATTCGCGGTTGAGTGTGTACATCATATCGCTCTTTCATCTTTATCTGCTTTTCGATGACTTTATCTTGCAGCGAAGGGTTCAGTAGATCGAGGCGTGTGCGCAACTGCCATTTGAACATTAATTCTGCAGGTGAGGAACCGGTTGAATCGTTTGGTTTTATGCGGTAGCTTAACAAAAAGCGCGCCAACTTCGTAGATAGGTCCGCTGGTGTCTGTTTGGCTAGTCCGTGTTTTACTGTCTGAAATGCACGCTCTGCAAGGCCATCTAAAGCCGCGTGGTATGCGGCAGTGGTTAAATGCCTGATTCCGTTTCCCTCCATGAATTCTTTTAATTCGGTGCTAATAAAGGCTGGTCCATTCTCTGAAATGACCATTTCGGGTATTCAAAAAGTATAAAAAACAGATCGTAATTTGTTGATTGTAGTAATTGAGGAACAGGAGTTCCCGGTCGGAATGGCCTCAATCCCTAAATTTAGAGTATCCAGATGACTATTTTCGGACGGGCCGGTGATTAATATATCATCGAGATATGCGCAAACGTGAGGTATGTCCTTCACGAGGTTATCCATCAAGCATTGAAATAAACCAGGGCAGAACTTACTCCAAGGGGTAGTTTTTTGTATGGAAATAATCCCCGTTGCGTATTGATGGTAGTAGCGTCTCGGGATTCCGTATTGTGGACGACCTGGTTGTAGGCGTGCTTCAAGTCCAAAGTTGTAAATTGTTCACCACCTGAAAGTGATGCATACAGGTCCTCGATGCGTGGGAGAGGATAAGGATTTACTTTGGTAGCTGAGTTGATAGACAGCTTGTAGTCCCCACAAATACGCACGGAACCGTCGGATTTAATAACAGGAACTATTGGGGCTGCCCATTCCGAGAACTGTTTAGGCTCAATAATGTCAGCTCTTTGTAGTCGATCTTATTCTTCTTCGACCTTCGGTGCCACTGCATAGGGAACTGAACGGGCCTTGAAGAATCGTGGCTGGAATTCTGTTTTGAAATGAACTTTGATGGGTGGACCACGGTAGTGCACAGCAGAGTCGTCCTGAAATAATTCTTCCTGACTCATTACCAAGGAATCAAGAGCAGGGTTAACCCCAATTCGATGTACGTAGGAAAGCACAGAAGGCACTCATTTCATTCAGTTCCGTCCGAGGAGATTTGGCTGTTTGCTTCCTCTGACAACGTGAACCGACAAGTAATGGAGTTCGCCATCATGTTCGACTTCTGCCGTAAAGACCCCTCGAATGGCTACGCCCTGCTCCGTGTAACTAAAAAAATTGGAGCGAGCTGGAAGAAGATGGGGAATTTTCCTAAGAGAGGCTTCATTGATGACCGTAACGGCTGAACCAGTATCGATCCACCGGAAGTGTGATGGTGTAGGGTGACTGGAGCGGTTTGTCTGCTGAAGACACTTGAAGTAACGCTTCGTCATCCTGAGATGAGTTAGAGTAGGTGGCGTTCATTTTTGTGTTCGTCCGTTTTTGGAAAAACAGACTTATTCGGTATGGCCCATTTTCTTACAAAATCGACACACCGTATTTTGGTGCTTACAGTCAGACCAACGTATATGGTGCTGACAACAATGGTAGCAGGATGGTAGTTGTTTTGAAGGCGCTGGTGGTTCCCGTTAAGATGAAAACGCGGCCTTGGGAAATCGCTAAATCAGGTTCCAAGGGAGCTATAACTCCCGTATTTGGTTGATGCAGCTGCTGGAGTCTTTGCTGTACGTCCTCTTGATGACGGATTATATCACAGACTTTCGCTTATGATAAATCATCCTTCACAAATAACACCTTCTACCGGACCTTTTCATCCCTCAAACCCTCAAACCCACAAGCAACTGCTGCACCAGCATCGTCTGCTCGAACTTGGATGCGCAATCTCCGTGCATCTGCAGTCCTGTACGGCGAGTGTAAGGTTTGTAATGAAACCACCAATGCGTTGGCCAGATACCTGACGCATTTGAGAAAAACCGATATCGGCTCAATAAGATGTTGTCCTTTCCGCCTCACATTATTTCGATCTTATAGAATGCTGTTGGAAGATCAGCAGACTTTTGTAATTTAAGTGCGTCAAAGTAACGCTGTTCCCGCTCTCCGAGATGGGTACGGAGAAGATTCAACATCGAGGTAATGTCTAGTTTAATAGTCGGAGACAGCATTGGAATAAGTTGAATATAATCCTCAAATGTCTTTTTCCATTGTAACCACGAGTTTTTTGAGGATTTTGGAACGCCTTTCGGCCAAGAAAGGGACGGTGTAGGTAATAAAGAAACCATTTTCGTTGCATTTGCGTCGCCAATGTTATGTATTCAAAACAGAAGGCAGTTTGTAGGCAGAAGGTACAAAAGGCAAAACAGAAGGGCGTCCGTCAGCAGGTGGTGTGCTGTAGGACATGTAAGGAGTTTTGTGTGTGAGTCATGTTAAGCAAGGGAATTTATGGTGGAGCTTAAACGTCATTGGCTGAAAGATAGCCAGTGAGATTAGAGTAGGGCGTCACGCGCGTCATGCGTTCGTGCTAGGCAATTATGCCTATCCCGAACTATCCCAAAATCCCGTGCGGGCCTACATAGCAAGCGCCAGTGTCCTCTAGACGGGCCGCGTGGAAGAGATGACGGAGGAATATGGGGGTGGCAGATCAGGGCAGGCATCATTCTGATTGCGCTCCCATACCCCATGCCGAAAGACGGAGGAGAGCGAGGTGCCACGCACAAGTGCATGCTCACACCGCACCGGCTAGGGGTAAGTGACAGAAAAGTGTGTGCAGCAGATGCAAAACAAGTGACCTAAAACTAATCCGTGCGCACGCCGCCGTACATGCAGCGCCCAACTGTAGAGCGAACGGAGGGATCTCGCCGAAAAAAATGGTCGAGCTGCCGCACGAAGCGACTACTGATAAAACCTAGGTCCTCAACTATCATTTTAACTTCCCGACAGCACACAAACGTGGATGTGCAAGGAGAATATTCAAAGGGTAGAAACGTGGCGCAACAAGTGCCTCGGGAGCTTCACGCTAGCAACCACGCACCTCTTCCTGATTAGTAGAGGAAAACTGGACACATACCTGCAAATTTCACGGACGCAACTTGTCTTTGCTTGCAATCAATTAGCACCAGCTATTTTAAGGCTCTTTGTGTGCAGTTAAGTCCCGTCCAAATTCTGATTCGTGGATACCTTCTCTTTTTGGACACTTCTATCGAAGGCACCCTCACCAATTGTGCTCTGATGACAAGTCAATGTCCGAACGGCCGGAATTTGGCGCTGGCCGGACAAATCACCTTTACGTGCCATGCACGCGATCCGCTACCACTACCTGCACTAGGCTTCCGTAGAGATGAATTGGGATTTCTAACGTCGATTGAGACGATGTCCGTAGTGAGTCACTTCGCGCAGGCAAGCATGTGCCACAATTCACTGACGCCAATGAGTACACGTTCACTGGCCATCTACGCCCTTATGTCTAACCAATCACCTGCCAAGGCTGACCTACACAAAGTCCTTTGAAGATGCTATGCCTATTCCTGCTGCGTTGTGGTTTGTGGTTGCTCGCTCGTTTGAAAGTCAAATTCTGCCTACTTATTCTCCGTTCTAACTGTACAGAATAAATTGTATCTACAATTTGGTTTATCAAACATTTGTTCTTCTTTCTTATGGTAGCCTGCACTCAGTAATGGCTGCGCTTACGCATCGTGCCTCCGCTTACCAAGTTAGCAATTGTGCAAACTAACAGTACACGTGCCTATCCACCGCATGCTCTCAGTGGCTGTCGCCTTCAGTCTCCTACTGCGGTGTGCTCGTCTGGATGAATGCCTCACGTGCTTGACGCCAAAGATTACGCACCTATCTTTGATTGGCTGAAGATTGGGCAGGTTTGACTAATCCTGTGGGCATAGTCACATTGATTCACGGACTCAAATACCTTTGAGCGTAGCACTTGCGATCACTTGGAAGCATCTATTGTAAACTCCTTTCCGACCAGAAAGGGTTGACCTTACCAACAATGTCTTACCTGACTAATGATTTGAGAAACCTTCTTCCTGTCGACAGTTAACCTGCAGCACTATTAAATTTCTTATTGATACACACTTCCTTATACCAGCTTGCGCGAATCGGGCCACTACCCGACTTGAAAAGCTGCCCGTGTGCACCTAGCGGAGTGAGGTAAGAGTGAGAACAGGTATATGCAAACAGTTCAGAACTGGTAAATATGATAAGGTGTGGAAATCCAGATTGCTATGGATAATTAAATGAAGTGTTGAATGAGTATAATAAAAGGGGTAAGTAAGTGACACCCAGACTAATGCTATCCAGCCCTGAGTAGGCCGGAGTCCAGAATCGCATTCCAGTCGGTGTAGACATCGGGTTTGTAGGACTGCAACAGGCAGTAGATTGCCTGCTTCGGATGAGTCTGATCCTTTTCAATGTCCTTACATGAGCTTTAATGAACTGGCTTTGAAAACTATGTGGCCAGTGAGCCAGACAAAGGGTGACATTGAACGGTTGTTTTATATCGTCTCTTGCGCATGCTTGGTGGTCATGCCAGACATAACCTGTGCCGCGGCGTCGGAGAAAAGTATGGCTAGGAGGAACAAAGTTACACACTAAATTTAACCGACTGAACCTATTTAATCGATAAAGAGAGATATGATTGCTGCAAAAGCATATTGTAAAGGCTAACTTTTATAGTAATGGTATAAATATGCATGTATGTGTACATTCCAGCGGTAAAAGAAGAAAAGCAAACATAAAGCTTTAATATTTACTGGAAACAATTGATCTCTGAGCTAATTTGAGCAAGTGCACTAGTTGAAGGGTCTCCAAGGATTGAAGGTGGAAAGAAGCCCATTGAATAGTCAGGTTAGTATCTGCGATTATTGAAAATTATGAAAAATGATTAGGAATGCATTACAAGGTGTATATGCCTGCATAAAAATGATAAATTATTGAAAGTAACGCTAAATATACAATAATTTATCAATACGTTTATCTTTATAATAAAACTGAGTACATTTTGTTTGAATACAGTTAAGTACTGAGTCGGTGTTAGTCAACGAGTGTTCTGCCATTACCCTCAAAGGTCGGAGAGTGTTGATATTCTGGTACGTAAATCAAGCCATTTTGGTTTTTGACGCATGTCTGTAAACTTATGTGTTTTACGTCTCATTTGTTAAAACTTCTCAAGAAACTTAATTAACAAGAGAATAAATAACTTTTTTCTTCGTGCTACGGCTGCATTAATGACGCTACGATCGTAGAGATCTCCGAAGAAATGCAACAAATGACAGAAGTCTAACTTCATTGCTTTCTGGTGGAATGTACGTGACAACCCGCACCCGCTGCGACATTACAACGAAGGTATATCCGACCGTGCTCGTCATCTGTTGCAACTGCTGGCAAGTGAATTGCTGACAAACTGCACATTTATGGAATTCACCAGTGTTGAATACGTTTTCTTCTGTGGCTACAACAGTTAATTTGGTTTTTACATTTAGTGAGCCTTGTTTGCATTCTTTGTATATACGTAGAACGATTGATCTTTGAAGCCACTTTAAATCGTTATTTATTCTCATCTGGCTATAAGATTATGGATGGACCCCCAAGCTGCTTGTCTCAATCGATTTTGTGTTGATATTCATTTTAATTAACTCATCGATTTTAATCATGAGCTAGTTTTATCAAATCAAACAATTCGTTTTTTTCTAGAAACTAGCTGCATATGGTGAAATTGATGCTTCGTGTAATTACGTCCGAAGCGTCGGGCTCCGCAACACTGGATTAATGTGTGCACGGAAGTAGTGCAAATGTCATCTATATGTAAACTTCTATGTGGACTTTCACATAAATGTTCAAAAATCTGATATCCTTGTCTATAGATTACTAAAGGGATGCGTTTTAATACTGATTTATTCAAACTCCTTTAGGACCCCTTTAATTTACTAAGGAACATATTTTTTACTTATGCTGGAAGCAGCTGTGGACAGCAAAACAAATGCTTCGTTCGAACTGTGCCAAATTATATTTTCTATCAATAAATTATCCACCACCTTTAATCAGCGTATTTTATTCTTACCTATGCAAGTGTAGATATCGTGAAAGTTTCATACAGCCGGGCTACCAGTTTCGCGTAACTAAGCCTCCCCTGTGCAAATGCTTTCCATGAGGGAGTATGGGGTGGCCACAGGTGTGCATTGTTTCACAATATCCGCGCATGCGCCTCCCATATCCCTGATAAATCCCCCTCATGCCCCGTGAAGCATGTAGGTGCTGATGCTGTCTGGGCTTCTTGAAATTATTTATTCTGCCTCATGTCCTCCAGGAACAACGATGTCTGCTTATTCCACCAGGCATTCAACATATGGAAGTCATGTAGACATAACCAATCTAAACGGCTCTCGTCTTTTGGCTTCGAACCATCATCAGAATTCCATTCTTGCTCCTGAGCTTTCGAGGCGCCACATGTACTTACTCTCTTTTCGTGGGATTTCATGTCATGCGAACAAGCCATCTGAACGGTCCATATGCACGTTTCATTATCTCATTCTGAACTACTTTTGTAATATTGGCCAAATCTAACTATTAACCTTATCTTTAGGCTTTCTTTCTTCTACACATTTTTTTGGAAAAAAAGACCAGATGCACTTTGCCGCTATTTGCAAGGTAGGAGTTTTTTACTGCTTAGTTATCCGGTCACAAGTGATTTCAAACATCGCTAATTATTGCCCTTAAAGGACACCTTCTTATTAAATTATTAAAAATTTGAACATCTGCGCAAAAAGTCATAATTTGATAATGGTACTAATTTTGTTAAGATAGTGCCATACTGGCGCTTACAGACATTACTTCTAAGTGAGAACGTGAATGATTGGCTAACGAACTAATATGCAATCTTCTGAAAAAGCACCCAGTCGATGGTGCTACCACAAAATTATATTGTTGCCGACGTAAAAACCTACTTAAAAGCCCAATCCAGACCAGACGTTACATTGGTGTCGGCACCGCCTACAAACCCAATTGAAGCAACCTCTACTTCCACGACCAACTCCAACCCATTCCAAATTCGCTCCATCCTTTTGATCACAGAAAATATTTGCTATTTGACTATGTGCATTATGCTTCTATATGGACGATGTCTCACATGCTGAACGCAGCTGACTTGTTTTAAGACATTAAGCCGATGATCACCTGCATAAAGCATAAGGCGATGGGCTTTGTTTTTTTATTTCGGTTGCATTTTTGTACGATCAACGTTTACAACTGTTTCAGCTCCGATTATCTATTGAAGATGCCAAAATCTGGCTTTTGGTTTGGGGGATAGAGAATCTCCAAACCTGTTCGCAGCAGATCTGAAGAGACTAGCGACTGATGCATACCACTCACACTCAAGTGCTGACGAAGTCTAAGTGGTGCTATATCACTTAAACTAGGTTCTTATTTTGGTCAAAACACTCTGGGCGACCTAAAAAGGGCCACGCAAATGGCGTCGCGATTATTGCTACTTGATAGGCAAGAATGAAATAATTAACCTTTTTCTATCGGCGAATTATAACACTTTCTGTCAACTACGTATAGATTAATTGAGACCTACGGAATTTTCCTACGCCACAAAAAAAACAACAAAAGGTTTTAAGACCACAGAAAGGAGGTAGCCAACGCCCTCTGTGCTAACCACCATCATGCCAACTATTCAATAAAGATTCCGGTATTCATTGTTACTTTACTGTTCTACTATATATAATAGTACCTTTCCATTCTGTATTGTTGTCTTGGTGGACAACCGCCCACTTGAAGGTTTATTTGATACCAGAACCACCCTTTCCTCAGCCAGTTCTGACGTTGTAGTGATAAAAAAGAGTCGTAGCATCAGAAAAAAGCAGAAGTTGGCCATCCTTTAATGGCAAATGCTGTGCGGATGCCATTCAGAATATTAATATTTAATTGTATATTTGAAGCCAAAGGGGCCTTTCATCTGTTCAATTTAATTGCTGTTAGTATTCTCAATTTGCACCAAGGGAAAGACATCCCTATAAAACTCTGTTGTTACTTAGGATATTTAACTAGGTGTTAATTTCCTTAGAAAGTTTAAATGTTAGCTTTCAATTTGACCGTACATCTTTTTTTTCGAATTCAGACATGCATCCCGTCAAACAACCACGCTAAAATTTCAAGAGGGTTTTTTGGGACTTCCACCTACGAATTTAGACAGTATCCAACCAAGTCATATGGGACATGACGCAAGACCCCTTCGATTTCGAGGTCACACCTTTTGTTTGCTGTCCAATCCTGCATCCCATCGATGCACAGCCAACTTAGTTCCAATGCGTTTTTATGAGGTAAATGACACCGCTGACTACCAACACACAACACACAAGATTGTGAAGGACCAATTGAACTGCCGGCCTCCGTCAATCGCTGATATATTTCCCGCCCTATCCGCCAATTTAACCGTCATCGTTCTGG
>JAYGXS010000010.1:2977800-2991611 GCA_036362985.1 Ligula intestinalis | reverse complement strand
AATATGATAGAAAGGCTCGTTATTCAATTTGGTGAGTTATTGAAAACAAATGTTACCAAAAAATCGATTGAGACAAGCAGCTTGGGGGGCCCATCAATAATCTTATAGCCAGATACGAATAAATAACGAAAAAAGTGACTTAAAGAACAATCGTACTACGTTTATACAAAGAATGCAAACAAGGCTCGCTAAATGTCAGATGCAATTAACTGTTGTAGCCACAGACGAAAACGTATGCGACGCTGGTGAATTCAATAAATGTGCGGTTTGACAGCGATTCGCTTGCCAGCAGTTGCAACAGATGACGTGCGCTGTCGGTGATATGTTCGTTATAGCGTCGCAGCGGGTGCGCATTGTCACGTACATTTAGAATTAATATTTTTCAAAAAAATTTAAATTCAAAAAAGGATTTGACAAGATGTGCAAGTAGACGTAGAAAGTCGAAATAATGTCAGCAGAAATTTTCCTTTTGGGGCAAAATTTGGCAATGTTTTGCAGGTAATTTTGAACTAAAAACGAAAACTTATGGCCGTTTAAAAAAACTCTTACAGTTAAAATGGAGACAGTGTTCAACAGGCCTTCATGTTCAAAAAGTGTGTAAGAGAAAAAACTGCTTATGGAAATAGTAGTAGGAACATAGGAGTAGAGCAGAAATAGGTGTGGATGGTCTGATGAAGGTGAGTAGTCAACGAAACTGCAGCATTTTAGACTGAGTACTTCTGCGAGGCTTTGTTTGATTCAGCGGTGGTTAATGGAAACATCTAGGTTCTCGGGGGAAACGAGACAGAGAGAATAGTTTCAAGCAGATCTCTTAGATTCCCAATGGTCCTTTCTAGGAGTCATGAAGGTAGACTTCTGTCAATTGTGCCATTTCTTCGGAAATATCGACGACAGTAGTGTCATAAAATGCAGCTTTAGAACCCAGAAAAAAGTGATCTACTTTCTTGTTAACTAAGTTTCTTGAGAAGTGATAACAAGTAAGACGTAAAACACACAAGTTTACAGACATGCGTTAAAAAACCAAAAATGGCTTTATTTACGTATAAGAACATCAGCGCTGTCCGACCTTTGAGGGTAGTGGCAGAACCCGCGTTGACTAACACCAACTCAGTACTTAAATGTATTCAAGCAAAATTTACTCAGTTTTATTATAAAGATAATGTATGGATAAATGATTGTATAATACGTGTTACTTTAAATAATTTATCATTTAAATGCAGGCATATACAACTTGTAATGCCTCTTCATCATTCTTCATAATTTTCAATAATCGCAGATGCTTACCTGACTTTTCAGTGGGCCACTTTCCACCTTGAATCCTCAGAGCCCCTTCAACTGGTGCACCTGCTTAAATAAGCATAGAGATAAATTGTATCCAGTTAATATTAAAGCTTAATGTTTGCTGTTTTTCTATTATCGCTGGAATGTACACATACATGCATACTTTTACCATTAAAATAAATGGTAGCCTTTACAATATGCTTTTACCGCAATCCTATCCGCGTAAAGCGAAAGGTCTATTTATTTGTGCATTAAGACCTCTCTTTGTCGATTTAATAGGTACGGTCGGATAAAGCTAGTAGGGAGACAACGAAATCCTTTAGCCTCAAGTTAAGCTAGAGTTAGCCTTAAATGCACTTTATCAAGATCTTTACCTAGAGTAAAATCTATAATTACCACAGACAGTTGCGGGCTGAACTTGTGCGTTGCTTTAACCTATCAATAACCAATTTTGTTGAGTGTGGAACACATCGTGATCTCAAGTGAGTACGATATGTTCCACACTCAACCGGCTTCAAACCGGTCGGCCCTCTGCAAGCCGCAATCGTTCTAACTCAAAAGAGCGTGCAGACGACAAGGTCTGCTGGTACCACCGAACATCAGGTCCGGATGCTATTTAATGCGTCCCGCCTTGTTCTTTTCCTAGACGTTCACGTTCGGGAAACGGCGCCGCCAGCCAGTAATTGCCGACGACTGGTGCTGGCCACTCGCGAAACAGTCGCCTGTTTTACGTGACCGACAAGTCCACAGGGTTCCGTTTTTTGATCGATACAGGCGCAGAGGTTAGCGTTTTACCTTCCCTTCGTCGTCATCAGCTCCAGCCATCGCAGTTTACACTGCAGGCTGCAAACAGCACTCCTATTGCCACGTTCGGTCAGTGGTCCCTGACTTTAGACCTCGGGCTCCGTCACCACTTCCAATGGGTCTTCATCCGGGCCGACGTCCAGTCGCCTATCATTGGAGCGGATTTACTGTCACACTTCGGCCTCACAGTTGAACTTTAACATCAGAAGTTGCTAGATCCTACCACTCAGCTGTTTTCTGTCGGGGTAGTCTCGCGTGGGCCTTCCACTGGCGTCCACTTGGCCGTAACAAGCCCGCCGTTTTTTGATATCTTGAGGGATTATCCTTCCCTTTCGAAGCCCTGTCAGTTTACGGAGTAGGTTCAACACGCCGTTCGCCACCCCTATCACTGCCACCGGCAGACCGGTCCATGCTCATCCGCGTAGGCTTCATCCTGAGAAGCTGCAAATCGCGAAGAATTAATTCGAGCACATGTTGAATTTGGGGATTATCCGCTCTTCGTCCAGTCCATGGGCTTCACCACTGCACATGGTTCGGCGATAACACCAACACGTATCAACAGCAAATGGTGCAAACCAAAAGGTTAAACTTATTAATATCAGTAAAACAGACGAAACGTCACATGTGATAATTTGCAAATGCCACTTACGTCAGATTTGGTTAGAGAAACGGTTGTCGCTTCCCTGCGTGGAAGATTGGGCTGTTACTGTTTTACCTACCAGTTGGCCTGCTTTGCAAATCTGGGCATTTTTAAGCGCCAAAGACTTCAGAATAATCACCTCTCGTAACGCTGGAAATTCGCGAACTGTGCAGGTCTTCGAGAAGTGTGTGTGCACCACATGAAGGCATTTTTCGAAGCAGCCGTTGCCAATGTTCTTTTCCTAGAACTTCTTGCAGACGTGTTACTCTCCCTGTTGGAAGATGCTGCCCAGCAGGTGGATCGTGAGGTAAAGCAAGCTTGCGAATCGGTTTTATTGAATTGTGTGTGTTTAGACTTTCTCCAGAATTTTGCAGGTCAAACTGGACACATATATATATCGCGCATACATAAACAGTAGGTGACTGCGGGACAAATTAGTGCAAGTGGCTGTGTACACCTTCGAAACAGGTCAAAGGTCTTACCTCGCAGCAACCAAGATAATCGATCACGGCAGAAATAAGAAAATTCAGGAATTGATTGAAGCCTGCGTCTCGGATAAGGATCTATCTGGTGCAGACATATGGAGCCTTGGCTGGCGGACGGCGTTTAAAATTGCGGATTGCTCCTTCGCCGTATTTATCTTTGACAATGGAGCCCGGCGGGAATAAGAGAACTCAGATAAATAGACGAAGGGTTCTGGCGATTGTCCACTGTTGTTCTTCCTTGCTCGTGCATACATCAGGAAATAAAAAACTTATCGCTTTTCATAAACTTACTTCCCATTTTTCTGAACTAGAGGCCACCGATTCGATTTCCTTCAGTGGCTCACTTGAAAGTAATCGTTTATGTGCGATGCCGAATGCATGCCTACGGAGCACTGCGGATGGGATTAAGCAGTGAGTTATGATCGGTAAGCATCCTTAAGCAAGGAAATGCCTCAGATATACTATTTAATGTCCGTATGAGCATAAGGTACGCGACCATTGCTACCATACAGCTCAAGCAAATTGTTGTCACGGTATTTACACGAAGGCTTGACTAAACTGTTGTGAATATCATTATGAGTAATAGTAGAAAAATTGACTATAGCCCAAGACAGCATAGTCAGCGTTGTTTGCGTTTACCAAGACTCATATGCATTCGGTATTCTGGTAGAGCTGGTAGCACTTTGATCGGAGTAGTGAGTTGTGCTGGTGCTTGCAACTACCTTTGAAATTTTAATCCTAACTTTAGAAGCTGCACATGGCGAAAACGATCCTTCGTGTTGTTAAGTTGGAAGTGTCGGTAACCGCACCACAGTATACAAGATATGAGATTGTAAAGCGAAATCTTGCTTTGCGATTTGTGAGCAAATCCAGTCTAGTTCAGTGGTGTGAATGTAATCCCATTGAGAATGAGAAAGCCTATCCTGCAGCTGGCACTTTAACGTTAAAAATAAAAGAAGGAAATGCGCAATTTGAAGCTGCAAGATACATGCCCTAGAAATTAAGACAACACGGGGTTGACTGTTTAAGGCACACGTTTGAATTATCGGCAGGCCTATGTCGCCACCTATTAGGTGTAGCATTATTAGGAGTCTGATGTGGAATACCAAGAATTGGAGACGATGGCCCGTAGCGAGCTTCATAATCCTGTTCAACGATTGGGAATTAATTGAAATGGATTATATTTCGTTCAAGTGAATTCGACGGAGACCACAACTAAGTAGGCTGCTGTTGATATATGTATCCAGAACGGTGACGGTTAAATTGGCGAATAGGGCGGGAAATATATCAAGGATTGACGAAGGCCGGCAGTCCAATTGGTCCTTCACAGTCTTGTGTGTTGGTAGTCAGCGGTGTCATTAACCTCATAAAAACGCATTGGAACTAAGTTGGCTGTGCATTGATGGGATGCAGGATTGGACAGCAAACAAAAGGTGTGACCTCGAATACGAAGGGGTCTTGCGCCATATCCCATATGACTTGGTTGGATACTGTCTAAATTCGTAGGTGGAAGTCCCAAAAAACCCTCGTGAAATTTTAGCGTGGTTGTTTGACGAGATGCATGTCTGAATTCGAAAAAAAAGATGTACGGACAAATTGAAAGCTAAAATTTAAACTTTCTAAGGAAATTAACACCTAGTTAAATATCCTAAGTAACAACAGAGTTTTCTAGGGATGTCTTTCCCTTGGTGCAAATTGAGAATACTAACAGCAATTAAATTGAACAGATGAAATGCCCCATTTGGCTTCAAATATACAATTTAATACTATTATTCTGAATGGCATCCGCACAGCATTTGCCATCAAAGGATAGCTAACTTCTGCTTTTTTCTGATACTACGACTCTTTTTTATCGCTACAACGTCAGAACTGGCTAAGGAAACGGTGGTTCTGGTATCAAATAAACCTTCAAGTGGTTGGTTGTCCACCAAGACCACCAAATAGAATGGAAAGGTACTACTATACATAGTAGAACAGAAAGGTAAACGAAGGAAACACCGGAATCTTTATTGAATAGATGACATGATGGTGGTTAGCACAGAGGGCGTTGGCCACCTTCTTTTTGCGGTCTAAAAACGTATTGTTGTTTTTTTGTGGCGTAGGAAAATTCCGTAGGTCTGAATTGATCGATTGGTAGTTGACAGAAAGTGTTATAATTCACCGATAGAAAAAGGTTATTTATTACATTCTTGCCTATTAAGTAGCAGTACTCGCGACGCCATTTGCGTGGCCTTTTTTAGGTCACCCGGAGTGTTTTGACCAAAATAAGAACCTAGTTTAAATGATATAGCACCACTTAGACTTCGTCAGCACTTGAGTGTCAGTAGTATGCATCAGTCGCTAGTTTCTTCAGATCTTCTGTGAACAGGTTTGGAGATTCTCTATCCCCCAAACCAAAAGCCAGATTTTGGCATCTTCAATAGCTAATCGGAGCTGAAACAGTTGTAAACGTTGATCGTACAAAAATGCAAGAGGAATTAAAGCACAACGCCCAACGCCTTATGCCTTATGCAGGTGATAATCGGCTAAATGTCTTAAAACAAGTCATATGCGTTCAGCATGTGAAACATCGTCCATATAGAAGCATAATGCACATAGTCAAATATCAAATCGCTTCTGTGATCAAAAGGATGGGACGAATTTGGAATGGGTTGGAGTTGGTCGTGGAAGTAGAGGTTGCTTCAATTGGGTTCGTAGGTGGTGCCGACACCGATGTAACGTCTGGTCTGGATTGGGCTTTTAAGTAGGTTTATACGTCGGCAATAATATAATTGTGTGGTAGCGCCATTAACTGGGTGCTTTTTTCTGAAGATTGAATATTAGTTCGATAGCCAATCATTCACGTTCTCACTTAAAAGTAATGTCTGTAAGCGCCAGTATGGCACTATCTTAACAAAATTAGTACCATTATAAAATTATGACTTTTTGCGCAGATGAAATGTTCAAATTTGTAATAATTTAATAAGAAGGTGTCCTTTAAGGGCAATAATTAGCGATGTTTGAAATCACTTGTGATCGGATAACTAAGCAGTAAAAAACTCCTACCTTGCAAATAGCGGCAAAGTGCATCTGGTCTTTTTTTCCAAAAAAATGTGTAGAAGAAAGAAAGCCTAAAAATAAGGTTAATAGTTAGATTTGGCCAATACTACAAAAGTAGTTCAGAATGAGATAATGAAACGTGTATATGGACCGTTCAGATGGCTTGTTCGCATGACATGAAATCCCACGATAAGAGAATAAGTACATGTGGGGCCTCGAAAGGTCAGGAGCAATAATGGAATTCTGATGATGGTTCGAAGCCAAAAGACGAGAGCCGTTTAGATTGGGTATGTCTACATGACTTCCATATGTTGAATGCCTGGTGGAATAAGCAGACATCGTTGTTCCTGGAGGACATGAGGCAGAATAAATAATTTCAAGAAGCCCAGACAGCATCAGCCCCTATATGCTTCACGGGACATGAGGGGGATTTATCAGGGATATGGGAGGCGCATGCGTGGATATTGTGAAACAGTGCACCCATGTGGCCCCCTTTACTCCCTCAAGCAGAACATTTGCACAGGGGAGGCTTAGTTACGTGAAACTGGTAGCCCGGCTGTATGAAATTTTCACGATATCTACACTTGCATAGGTAAGAATAAAATACGCTCATTAAAGGTGGTGGATAATTTATTGATCGAAAATATAATTTGGAAAATATGTACAGTATATATCATCGTTCGTCCTCTGATGGCACAGTTCATAGGAAGCATTGGTTTTGCGGTCCGCAGCTGCTTCCAACATAAGTAAAAAAATATGTTCCTTAGTAAATTAAAGGGGTCCTAAAGGAGTTTGAATAAATCAGTATTAAAACGCATCACTTAAGTAATCTATAGACAAGGATATCAGATTTTTGAACACAAATGTGATAGTCCACATAGAAGTATACATATAGAAGACACTTGCACTACTTCCGTGCACACATTTATCCAGTGTTGCGGAGCCCGACGCTTCGTACGTAATAACATGAAGCATCAATTTCACCATATGCAGCTAGTTTCTAGAAAAAACGAATTGTTTGATTTGATAAAACTAGCTCATGATTAAAATCGATGAGTTAATTTAAATAAATTTCAACACAAAATAGATTAAGACAAGCAGCTTGGGGGTCCATCCATAATCTTATAGCCAGATGAGAATAAATAACGATTTAAAGTGGCTTCAAAGATCAATGGTTCTACGTATATACAAAGAATGCAAACAAGGCTCACTAAATGTAAAAACCAAATTAACTGTTGTAGCCACAGAAGAAAACCTATTCAACGCTGGTGAATTCCATAAATGTGCAGTTTGTCAGCAATTCACTTGCCAGCCGTTGCAACAAATGACGAGCACGGTCAGATATACCTTCGTTGTAGTGTCGCAGCGGGTGCGGGTTGTCACGTACATTCCACCAGAAAGCAATGAAGTTAGACTTCTGTCATTTGTTGCATTTCTTCGGAGATCTCTACGATCTTGGCGTCATTAATGCAGCCGTAGCACGAAGAAAAATTTAATTTATTCTCTTGTAAATTAAGTTTCTTGAGAAGTTTCAACAAATGAGACCTAAAACACATAAGTTTACAGACATGCGTCAAAAACCAGAACGGCTTGATTTACGCACCAGAATATCAACACTCTCCGACCTTTGACGATAATGGCAGAACCCTCGTTGACTAACACCGACTCAGTACTTAACTGTTTTCAAACAAAATATACTCAGTTTTATTATAAAGATAAACGTTTTGATAAATTATTGTATATTTGGCGTTATCCATTGGTAAGCACCAAAATGCGGTTTGTCGATTTTGTAAGAAAATGGGCCATACAGAATAAGTCTGTTTTTCCAAAAAACAGACGAACACAAAAATGCACGCCACCTACTCTAACTCATCTGAGGATGACGAAGCGAAACTTCAAGTGTCTTCAGCAGACAAACCGCTCCAGTCACCCTACACCATCACACTTCCCGTGGATCGATACTGGTTCAGGCGTTACGGTCATCAATGAAGCCTCTTTTAGGAAAATCCCACATCTCCTTCCAGCTCGCTCCAATTTTTTTAGTTACACGGGGCAGGGCGTAGCCATTCGACGGGTCTTTACGGCAGAAGTCGAACATGATGGCGAACTCCATTACTTGTCGTTTCACGTTGTCGGAGGAAGCCAACAGCCAAATATCCTCGGACGGAACCAAATAAAATGTGCGCCTTCTGTGCTTTCCTACGTACATCGAATTGGGGTCAACCCCGCACTTGATTCCTTGGTAATGAGTCATGAAGAATTATTTCAGGACGACTCTGCTTCGCACTACCGTGGTCAACCCATCAAATTTAATTTCAAAACAGAATTCCAGCCACGATTCTTCAAGGCCCGTTCAGTTCCCTATGCAGTTACACCGAAGTTCGAAAAAGAATTAGATCGACTACAAAGAGCTGACATTATTGAGCCTATACAGTACTCGTAATGGGCAACCCAAATAGTTCCTGTTATTAAAGCCGACGGTTCCGTGCGTATTTGTGGAGACTACAAGCTAACTATCAACTCAGCTACCAAAGTAAATCCTTATCCTCTCCCACGTATCGAGGACCTGTATGCATCACTTTCAGGTGGTGAACAATTTACAACTTTGGACTTGAAGTACGCCTACAACAAGGTCGTCCACAATACGGAATCCCGAGAGTTTGGATCTGAGTTGTGGGTGATGATGTCGCAAATTATGGAGTCGACCACGAAAAGTTTTCCCTAATCAAGGCTGGCAAGACAGAGTTCATGGGACAACTTCTTTACTATAGAAAGAAGGAATTGTACAGGCTGAATCAGGAGCCAGTTGCTTGCTGTGTCCGTTCAACAGGCCTCAGTGATATAGTGTGTTTCTGCCAGCGCTGACCACAAATCCGGCGAATACCAGTTCTCAGCGGTCCGCAAAAATCGATTGACTGATTTGACTGCCAATTCATGCTTCGATGTTCAGTCATCAATAGTGTCGAGTCGAGTCCAGTATGAACCAGTAATCCGCGATACGTCAAAAATCCATTGATTGGCCACGTTGACTGAGGAGGCAGAATGAGTGATCATAGCAGCGCTGGGGGGTAGGCTCCTACAAGGACAATCATAGCTGAAACTGCTCTATGAGATGTGGAGAAAACCATCGCCTGCGCTGTGAGCGGTTGAGGATCTCCACCTCGCTTCACCACAGGGTATTGGTGATGAAATTCTCCATATGGTGGTCACAGTAGATGAAATAGGTAAAACAGTCAATTGTAGGTGAGGGAGGTTTGATGATGATTGAGCTCGGCCATATCAGAAGTTGAGAGTTCATCCCATGTCGTGGCTCATTGGTTATCGAGGAAAATTATAAGGCTAATAGAGTTAACCCTTACGGCTTACGAATTTTTTTGGCTAGATATGCTTTTGGAATCCCGTTCACTGCCTTCAAACATCAAATGCACCGCGTACGGCGAATGGGGTTTATGCCCCAACGATGGCCTCTACTACTACTTCTTGCAAACCTTAAAACCTCCTTGCGTATGGTCCAACTATTTTCTCTCAAAGACTGCTATGATAACTGGGCTACTGTTTGTAATTTCTATGACAAATAGGGCCAATAACCAAAACTCCGAAATTACTGGGCAGACTACATGGGAGGTAATTATTCTCTCCCTTGAATATGCACGTTGTATGTGTTTATTCAAGATACCTGTCAAGTTGTGAAAATTTCCATAAGGTAATTTAGAATAGTATTTGGTGAATTTACACCCTCGGTAAATTCTCCTTAGGCCACACATTTGCAGGGGAGGTTTAAATTCAAACAATCTATCTATCGTCTTTCCTTACAAGCGTGAGCCAATCAAAGCGCGGAAAGATACAGGTAATTACGTAACCGTTGGCCATGCCATGTTTGTGGCTTGTGTGAGGTTCTTTTGCGCGCACAAAACCGGCTTCCTCAACCACATCGCGATTTGTTCTGCTGTTACTTGCAAACGTTTTCCCAGGGTCTTTGGGTAGTCTGGCGGGACCATTTAATTACCTTAAAGGCTTCACAGGGGGCCCAAAGGATGTCCGGAGTCAACCATGTGCGTAAGGATAGAACTGTTGATGCTTTTGGTTTCACCTTTGGTTAGCCATGCCGGGAGGAGTTCCCGTATTCTTTTGGATAACCCCCTACTCATGCAACAGATATACCCTTCTCCACAGGAGCATGAAAATGAGTACTGTTCTGGATATATGTAAACTTGAATTTGCCTCTGAAGAAAACACGCGAATAAGCCATCCTTCTGTATTACGGGCACGGAGGTTTTTGTGGTTATATGGGTGTTGCATGCCAGTGGAACGAAAAAATAATTAAAATTGGAAAAAGTTATTGAAATAAACAAATTTTTGCGTGCGAGATTGAAACCGAGAAACACAACCAGGAGCAAACAAGAAGTCAAATCCATATCAAATACATGCCATTAAAGGTAGGCATTTTCCTTATATTTTTCAACTCAAAATAGCTACAGCACTACTCAACAGTTAATCATTTCGTTGAGATGACAAGATATAGCTAATGACGATTAGGTAGTTTGCTATACAGGACGATGTACATATTTCGTTAAATGGATCCATTTCCCTAATGCCTATCCTAAATTTAACAGTTACTCTAACCATAGGGCACAAGCCTGGAGCTAAGCGTGTACAAAATTGCGCTTCCAATAATACCCCTGTCAAAATAGCGTAAATCTATTTGCATGAGGTTTCATTCGTTTGTTGGTTTGGAATGTGTCCTGGTAAGCAGCCTGACTGGCTTGGGGGGGGCATACTAAGAATTCCGTTTTAAAACAATGCATGCCTACTGTTAAGAAGTAAGTAGGCAATTACGCTAAACGGACGTTGATGTGGGTGGTAAATTAAGCGTCCACCGAAAAAGGGTTAATAGGACACTGAGATACCCCTATTGCTACCGCTGCTCGAATTATTCATACGACTTATTTCTTTTTGAATACTCGTAGGTAATAAAGTAGTGGGAGTGAGACATGAACTAAACGTCAAGGGAAATGAGGGAGTGGAGATAGATTCAATGGTAAATTGGCTGGCAAAGATGGAGTTTGGCCACCACGTCGGTGGACGTTGTATTAAGTAAGGGAGACCATGGCCGCATCCCCACCACTCCAGTGATAATATTCGATACCCTAAGTTGCTTTCCTCGTTTAGACCCGAAGAGTACCCAGTATGCCCACGATGGATTCCTCTTTCTAACTGAATAGCTTCGAACCCTCAGTATCTCACTTCGGCGTAATGGTCATTTCGGACGCAATATGTTTTTTTTTCTTACTCTCACAAACTTTCTCCCAAATGCAAATAAGTCGATAAATGCTCATCGACGTTTTCAATGTCTGTTGGGTTTTGTTTTTCATCCTCATAACTATCTCATATCATTTGCGTTTATCGATATACAAAGGTTTGATTAATCAATTAACAACTTCCCAAGCATATTCATCAGCTGTGAGAATTTGTGGTTTATGCGTTTACATGTTTTACGTCACCACTCTTCAAAGTACAAAAGTAAGAATCCACATATAACTGTGTATGATGCATCTTCGTTCTTTTAGTTAACAACCGAGAATAACGAGGTTTCGCTTCACCTGTGCCATTGTCTCACAGATTGCTTCGTTAGCAACACTGGGATGGCCACTCAGGTGATAAAACCTAATAAGCTATTGGAAGGCAGGCACCCCACTGATCAAAGGCTTATTGTGGGCTGCCGTTTGTGGCAGTCTGCGCCAATCCGCCGCTGTTTCCACCATTTTATTTGAACAATTTGATATACGGCATCTAAGTCAGCATACCGACTAATCCACGCGCCACATCAGTCCATGGTACGGAAAAATGATTATTCACCTTTTCGTGGGCAAAATCCGAAGATGTCAGCTGCGTGACTAGTTTGTCACGTAGCCAGCCGGGATACTACAGTATGTGGATCATCACAGGCTAGACCTGGGCAGACTGAAATTTTGACATACAGGACAACAACAAGAAATACAAGAGGTCAGTAAAACAAAAAGTTTAGTCAGTGAAGCCTGTGCCGAGAACTAGATGTAGAAGCAATTTGGACTGACAATGTACCCTGCCTAACTTAATTTACCCAATCAGTTTTGTCTGTCAATTCAGCGTGGTCAAACCGTCTGGGGCTTTATAAAAAAAACCAGTACTCCCCGTAGGTTATAAGGCTGGGCGTCCGAATTCTTGATCAACCGGTTGGAAAAATGAAGTTAGTGCGGCCGAGAATTCGCCAAGTATGGCACAGTTAGATAGCGTTCAAAAATTACAACTCTGACTTGTTTCTCAAGACCCATTCTGCAATTAATCGCACTAAAGTTATTTCCAAAGCCAATAAGGTACACTCACTTTAATTAAGATAACAGGAAATAAGCAATTCGAAAAAAAACGTTAGTTTTTGAATTTTCTAACAATTTGCGCAATCAACATCACGTTCTATTCCCTCTCCCATATCCAGTGTTTCATCGAGTTCAATCGATTTTTTGATGCACGTTGTTCTGCAAATCGGTGTGACATAGTTTAAACGTCTGGATTGTGCTACGAACAAAACAAAGTTCTCCATACTAAAGGGATGCCATACAGAGTGAAAATGGACCTAAGGTAGTGGACGTCAGTAAGGTTATATAAAGTCAGCATATGGTCGTATGTCCACATGGTTTGACGGTTGGATTCTCCAAAGTGGCCACTTGTTATTTCCAAACGTTCTCTAACGTTATATATATTATTGACTTATTTTACAGCATGTCTAATAAATCGTCATGAAGAATGCTGTCAGGTTCTAAGAATCAACTAAGAAGACTTATCCCTACGAATTCTTTTAGTTTGGAAAATAAGCATTTGAATTAAGTGTATTCAGAGAGTTGGGCATCGCTTTTGGCGAAATGGGGTGAATTATCAAATCGAGTGAATTTCATAGGTATTTAGTACCTCAGCACCAAACTTATTATACGTTTGCATTGTTCTGTGTAACAATTCCAAAATGAATGAGGGAAGATTAAACAGTGTACCTTCCAGAAAATAAGAAGTCTTTTTGCCAAAAATGAAATGGGTGTTACCAAACTGGTCATATGATATTAAGAATATCTAGGTCAAAGCAAATAAGCATATCAACATGTAATATACATCTATCTCACCAATCTATCTAAGGTGTGGGGAGTAAAAAATCTAAGATCATCACATAAATTAACATCACTTGTATTGCCCTTCGGACGACTTAATAGTAAGTAATCGCATAAGAAATCATTTAAGATGTATTAACTGTTAAACGAAGTCTTGCCCTCTAAGCGCAGTGCTTTTGGCTATTTCATCTTTTGTTTTGTCAAATTGAGTTTTCTAGATGCAAGCCAATTGGAATTCACGCTGTGGTACTCGATGTTTTAACTGTTTTCTAGTCATCAAGTATTGCATATAATCAAAGGTGATCTAACATAAAGACGACATCCTTAGCCCTGATCTTGAGTGTGCTCTTGTCACTTTACCTTAAAGTTATCCATAATGAGTTTCAACTCGTAAATAAGGTAGCCAGCCCAAGGTGCGGTAATGCACAG
>JAYGXS010000010.1:2967673-2977700 GCA_036362985.1 Ligula intestinalis | reverse complement strand
AGTCCACAGGGTTCCATTTCTTGATCGATGCAGGCGCAGAGGTTAGCGTTTTACCACCCCCTCGGCGTCATCATCTCCAGCCATCGCAGTTTACACTGCAGGCAGCAAACAACACTTTTATCGCCACGTTCGGTCAACGGTCCCTGACTTTAGACTTCGGGCTTCGTCGCCGCTTCCAATGGGTCTTCATCCAGGCCGACGGCCATTCGCCTATCATTGGAGCGGATTTCCTGTCACACTTCGGCCTCACAGTTGATCTTAAACTTCAGAAGTTGCTAGATCCTACCACTCAGCTGTTTACTGTCGGGGTAGTTTCTCGTGAGCCTTCCGCTGTCATCCACTTGGCCGTGCCAAGCCCGCCATTATCTTACATCTTGAGGGATTATCCTTCCCTTTCTAAGCCCTGTCAGTTGATGGAGCAGGTTCAACACGCCGTTCGCCACAATTTGAGTATTATCGGCAGACCAGTCCATGCTCATCCGCGTAGGCTTCATCCTGAGAAGCTGCAAATCGCGAAGAATGAATTCGAGCACATTTTGAATTGGGGGACTATCAGTCCATCGTCCAGTCTATGGGCTGCACCACTGCATATGGTCCCCAAAATGTCATCCCTTGATTGGCGGCCATGCGGTGATTATCGCGCTCTCAAGCGAGCTACAGTCCCGGACCGGTACCCAATTCCCCATATTCATGTTTTTCTTCCACAGGTTCTCTTCCCTTTTCAATTGCCAGTCATCGTCTCGCAAAATGGAGAGAAGTACGTCTGCAGTAAGTTCAAGGAAAAGAGTGCTGGCAACGGTTGCATCGAAAAATGCCTCCATGTGACGCACACAGTCTTCGCAAAGACCTGCACAGTTCGCGGCTGCCGCGAAATTCCAACATTCCGAAAGGTTATTATCCTGAAGTCTATTGACATTTAACAATGCCAATCTTAGCAAACCCAGACTTCCTGGCTGATCAAAATGCGAAAACCCAATCTTTCACACAGGGCAGTGACAAATGTTTCGCCAACATGATCATATTCATTGCATTGGTAGAGGTTGCGAGGTGGCCGGATGATCAAGTACGATGGGATTTGAATTTGCGCCAATACAGATGGCATAATCTAGAATTTTAGTCCATTCTGAAAGGTGAATCACATCGAGAGCCAACGGCTGGTATGATATTTCTGCAACTGAGAAGAACACAACACGATCGCTGCAGCAATACTTTTATTCGCCTGACATTTCGACATCCGCCGCGGATTCATCAGCAGAGACATGAACAGTAGCAGAAACTGGTAAAACATGCACAGAGTTTGCAGTATTCATAGGATACAGTCATTAATGCAAACATACAGCGACAATTAACGTTAATTTTCTTCTTGCGCGTGAATATTTGCTGGACGGCATGCGGGCTCTGACCTGTTGAACTTTCATTACGC
Source organism: Ligula intestinalis (assembly GCA_036362985.1). Taxonomy (NCBI): domain Eukaryota; kingdom Metazoa; phylum Platyhelminthes; class Cestoda; order Diphyllobothriidea; family Diphyllobothriidae; genus Ligula; species Ligula intestinalis. The sequence continues at coordinate 2,976,277 of JAYGXS010000010.1, read as the reverse complement.
GCTGTGGACTCGGGCGTGATGACTGCTCAGCCGTCTAGCCCTTCAGTGTTGGCGTAGGTTGACGCTGGGGCCTGTTCGTTCCCCCAAGTGGCGACTTCTTACCCTTTATGCTAATGTCTCTCATGATGAATCCGCGACGGATGTCGAAACATCAGAGAATAAAAGTATTGCTCAGCGATCGAGTTGTCTTATTCTTAATCACTTCCTGGGATTTGTATGTTCGCTTGTATTGGCAATTTCTAAAATTGTCCAGGTCTCAATAGTAGTGTCGACAATCTGCGAAAAAGTCAAAAATGACTATTTCAAGTAGACACTAAAGGCTGCCTGCCCACCGTACTTCAACTGTCCGCTGAAGAAGCTCACAGTCCAACTTTACAAATACCCTGAACCCAAACTCCCGCACAAGTCTACCTTCCTGCTCGGAGAGATGCAGCAGCTAGGTCATATGTTAGGAGTCTTCAAATGCATAAGCAAAGTTTGACTGCGTAAACGAAAAGGAAACCGTAAAATCTGTTATAACCATCACAGACTGCGCTCCCCGGCCTCATCGGAAAGAACCTTAATCATACAGGCACCCGGAGCATGGAATACATCCAGAAACATGGTGTGCATTTGGAAAACACTGAAGAACCGTATCTTCGTAAAGAAAGTGACAGAAAGTGCGGACCAGCTCCTACACTGTACTCAACACATAAACTCGTTATGGAAGTAAGAAGAAAAAAAACTGAAATTTGAATGTTTAGAGCGCATCCTACAAATGAATCAACAACCACCTGACGGCATTAAGACTCGTACCATGTAATACAGCCATGGTCTACAGCATACCATGCCAAAACTGCGATGAAAGGTATATTGGTGAAACGGGCAGACGCTCTGGCACAAATTTGCAGGAGCGTCAGCCCGCAATTAACTGCAGGGATAAGCTGTGTACGGTTTATGGCCACGTACGGCAGAAAAATTACACGTTCGTTTTCGACAAAGCAAAGCTAATAGGCCTAGCCGATTACAAAATTTTCAAATTGCAGCTAGAAAGTTCTTCCTCGACTGGCACACATAACAGAGCCATGGACTTTCACCCCATCTACCAAGTGCTTCGCACAAGACTAAAATCTGCTCAGAACGGAGTAACAGGTCAGGCACAGGAAGATACATAGGGCCGAAAATGGGCAGCCGTGAGCGAAGAAGCTGGAACCCCTCAGGAGGCATAAAAAAGATTTGACACACCTCATGGAGGCGCCCGCAAGGGCGTGAATAACTCAAACAGCCCCCAGCAATCGATCGGTACAATCGATCGAAACGCGAGCATCAGGCATGGCCAGTGGTTAGACACATTCATTCCACAGCAGCAGGAGAAGAGGCACTACGCTCTGACGATGGGAGCGAGAATGCTTTCGAAACTTCCGCATAAATACACCCTAGTCTCATAAATTGTCCCGTCTTCTTCTTCTTCTTCTTTTTCTTCTTCTTCTTCCGAGAAGGATGAAAGCAATAGTCAAACTAGGCCCTAAATATGTTCGCGCATTTAAAACAGGTATTTGGAGGCATGACTGGGGTGGGGTCTTATAAAAATTTCAACAAGTTAACTATATCCCTTGAGAAGCGGCAGGGATTTTAAGAAAAAACTGCGACAGCGACAACAAGTACTAACAGCTCATGGCGCAAACCAAGAGGAACGCATGTGGTGAAATTTATTTACATCAGTACAGCAAACGAAACGTCACATGTGATAATTTGCAAATACCACTTACGTCAGACTTGGTTAGCAAAACGATTGTCGCACCCTGCGTGGAAGATTGGGCTCTTATTATTTTAACTACCAGGTAGTCTGTTTTGCTTATATGGATATTTTTTAGCGCCAAAGACTTCAGCATAATACTTTCTTGGAATGCTGGAACCACGCGGCAGCCGCGAACTGTGCAGATCCTCGAGAAGCGTGTGTGCACCACACGAAGGCATTTTTCGAAGCAACTGTCACGAGCGGCCTTTTCTTTGAACCTGTAGTTGAACCAAGAGGAGGAGAAGGCTTCCGAGTCGGTTTATCGAATCACATTTTCTGTCTAGACGTTCTCCAGAATTACACAGGTCAGACTGGACGCATATCTGGATTGCGCATGCATGAACATTAAGGTGAACATAAGTTGAACACAGTTGGTTGATCCTACTCGCAAAAGCGTTATCCCACGATGGGCGCATCCTGAGGAATAGATTGGTGCACCAACAAATAATATATACTCCCGATCTACAACCGGCTAGACACCGAACTCGATGGCTCAATGGTTAGGACGTCTGCCCCTGACCGGTAAAGCGCGAGTTCATAACTCGAGTGCGGCGGCAATTTCAGCTGCTACACTATGGTTGGCTGCCTGTGGCTGATGAGGGCCAAAAGCCCGAAATAGCTATATCACAGTACGCCAAGTGTGTTTGCCAGAACACTGTTATACAAACATTAGGTGACTGTGTGACCAATTAGTGCAATTGCCTGTGTACACCTTCGAAATAGTTCACGGGCCTTACCTCGCAGCCGGCAAGTTAACTGTTTGCCTCAGAAGTAAAACGAACCGGAAGTTGATGGAAGCCTACGTCTCGGATGAGGATCGATCTGGTGCAGAAATATGAAGCCTTGCCCCGTCATGTCCAGACCTGTGTCGCTGAAGTTTGACTGGCGGATGGCCTTTAAAATTGCGGATTGCTCCTTTGTCGTATTTTCCTTTGACGATGGAGTCCAGTGTGAGTTGGAAAACTCAGAAAAATTGACAAAGGGTCCTGGCGATTGTCCAGTGTTGTTCTTTCTTACTCACGCATACATCAGGAATTCGAAAAAGTGTCGCCTTTCCTAATTTAAATTTCCATTGTTCTGAACGAGAGACGATCTATTCAATTTTTCTTTAGTGGTTCGCTTGAAAGTGATCATGTATGGGCGATGCTACATGCATGCTAAGGGAGCACGGCCGATTGGTTTACCCAGTCAGTTATGATCGGTGAGCATCCTGAAGAAAGGAAATGGCTCCGATAAACTATATAATGTCCGTATGCGAACTAGGTACGTGACCACTGCTACCGTACAGTTCAGGCAACTGGAGCACATAGTTTGAGCTGAACAACTATTCTAAAGAAGGATAACCAGCCTTGGAAGGACCATGATTTTTAGCCCTGATAGCAAAATCTCCCGCATATGCCTAGTGCGCATGACAAGCGGAAGTTGAGTATAAAGTTTTGGCCTTGCTTGCAGAGCGCTTTGAGTACAAACAAAGACATTGTCCGCAAAGGCGGACGTTCTAGCCTGGACCTACGAACTGCCAGAATCACTTGAGAGGGAAAAGTGATGTAGGTGTTTTTTTAGAATTGGATCGGTTACAAAGTGTCAATTACAATTCCACCTGACCATGTCATGCATTGCAGTGAATCAATAAGTATTGGAAAAGGCAATGGCAAATGTGAGAAATAAGCACTTAAGATTCAATTCCGACATTTATATGAGAACACCACTGCATTTAATTTTCCTTTACGCCGGACGTACCTGATCAAAACTATCCTAATCGCGGGAATTATCCTTATAGGGTCTCACACGCTATGTGGTTTTTTATAATGGCCGCTAACATCTACTAAAAAAATAATTATTCTGTGAAAAGCCAACTCGACCTTGTTGCATGAATGTGTCTTTTTGAGGTTTATATGCTGATACTTTTCATGATTCGTAACTCACACGTGACCTCTGTGACGGTGATCGAGGAGTTTGTGGAAGTCCGTGAGGAAGTCTCGTAAATAACAACGAAGTAAATCGAGAGCGATTAATTAAATTTAAGCATAATCATAATTGATCACTGCATTCGGCATATTTTAAGATTTCTTCTATTCTTTTTGATTTTAAATAAAAGCCTTACATACGCCTTATATCTCTTAATCGCCTGTCTGTCAGTCTCCGCACGCAACTACCTCTCTTCTCGTAATGATCAACTATCTGTGGTAATTATATATTGTACTCTTGGTAAGGCACTTCCTGAAGTGCCTTATAGGCTATTTCTAGCTAAACTTGAGGCTACAGGATTTTTAGTCCCCAAAACGAGCTTTATTTGACCGTACCAATTTAATCGATGAAGAGAGGTCAAATGGGGTCCTAATTTTCCAGTGCTTCTGCAATTTCAAGCGCTGTCATTCAGGGTACCATGCAAATCCCTCCGTTGTTTTTGCTTCAAAGAAATGAGAGTTCATCAAGAGTTAAACAATCAACTTTATTCTGCTCTAGGCCTGCCACCGAACGATGCTTAGAACTAATTCGTTCGGACTTGGACGTTGTTTACGTGTGGAGCCACACGTGGCTAATGAGGTTCTCACCTTTTGATCATCACGACACGTGTTTTGAGATTGAAAGGCTAATAAGGTTTATTGGTAAGGCACCTCTTGGGCAGCCGCACACTGCTATTTTTCAAGGTTGCCCAATGACTGAATGTTCTACCATCAGGGACTTAGGTTTCAAATGCACCAATTAATAGATTTTCCGCTTTACGCAGATAGGATTGCGGCAAAAGTATATTGTAAAGGCTTACTTTTATTGTAATGGTATAAGTAGGCATTTATGTGTATATTTCAGTGATAAAAGAAGAAAAGCAAGCATAAAGCTCTAATATTTACTGGATAAATTGATCTCCAAGCTAATTTGAGCAGGTGCACTAGTTAATAATAATAATAATATGTTTATTATGCCAGTTTACAGGCAATTGTAAAGAGTTGGTAATGCACCTCTTGGGCGCCTTCCAACACCTCGAAGACCGGAAAAAACCTAAAACAAACTCCTTATGTTGCAGCCAGTATTGGTTTTGTTTCAGGTTTTTTGTTTCGTCAATACTGGGCGAGATTAGGAGTTTGTTTCAAGTGAAAAAAACCTGCCTTCAAAGGTATGATACAAACGGAATAAATGTACAGTTGTAAGCTGAGTTGACTCATCAGCAGGAGAACTGTTTCATATCGATAAAAAAACATTAGCTCCAGACGGAGAGGGTTGGCACAAGAACACAGTGTTCTCAGTCTTTCATCAATGGTTGTCGGCAAAAGTTGCGAGCTATCGGCTGAAGGGTTAGCAGACTGCGGGTTGCTGCTTCAGCCGCATTATCTTCAGCAGTGAAGCCTGGCGGGGTTCAAAGTCCACGAACGCCATCAGAGTGAAAGAGAGATTCCACCGAGTCAGCACCCAAAATTCGTGAAAGTTGTCCTGAATGTAGAAAACTAGTTACAGCTCTCTTAAACATAGGGTAGTTTTGCTGGGTTTTAATACTTTTGGGCAGCTTATTCCAGATTGATATGGCATTTACTGAAAAGAATTGCCGGTACTTAACTGTGCGTGCCATAGGAAGAAATAAAAATACGTCTCGATGACTGGCGCGTCGAGAGTGCTCAAGCTGCCTTATTGTACTAAGAGGATTAAAGGTTTCACCATTCAAAAGTTTAAACAGTAAAAATAGACCCTTCTGCAATCGACGAAGCCATAGGGGATCCAGCTTTATAAGTTCGCACCTTTGTTGGTAGGTTAAGTTACGGTGTTCTGTAGTGAAAACTCTTCTAGTGAAGAAGTGCTGCACCGATTCTATTTTCTTCCGTTCACTAGTGCGCAGAAGACTGAACAGAGGCGAGCAGTATTCAAGACTTGGTCTCACGTACATATTATAAAGGCTAGTTCTAACATTGATAGTCTTAAAATTTCTAAGGATAAATCCGGTTGTTCGGCGTGCTTTCGAGACTATCAGGGCACAGTGCTCTGACAAATTGAGACTATTAGAGTAGGATATGCCCAAATCCTTGATAACTGCTGGGACATTTAATTCGTGGCCGTCAATGCTTAATTCCGGTTGATGATCGTCGCCAACAACCATAACGGAACATTTGTGCCATGAAAGGGTGAGGCGCCATGTGCAACACCACTGGGCGAAGGCCTGAAGATCCTTTTTTATCAGCTCGAGCACGATGTTGCGATCTGCCGGTTTATATCGATAAGCGAATTTTAAATCATCAGCGTACATGAAGGGTCTGCCATACTGAAAACAATCTGAAACGTCGTTGACAAAAAGGCAAAATAGGAGCGGACCCAGTACACTACCCTGTATAACTCCACTCCTCACATGCGTGGGGTTGGAGATAACATTGGAAATTTTTACTCGTTGTGTGCGAGCATCCAAATAGGAAGATATGAAGTTCAGAGGCTTGCTACCTATGCCGAAGGAGGCCAGTTTCAGAAGGAGGAGGTTATGATCGACCCGATCAAAGGCCTTAGTAAAATCAAAACAGACGCTATAAGTGGCAAAACCACTGTCTCTAGATTGCAGCACATAATCAAAGAAAGAGAGCTGGCAGGTGTCACAAGATCGTTTCTCGAGAAAGCCATGTTGAGCTGTACTGAGCAGGTTGTTCTCTGTCAAGTGACGCATCATCTTTTCTTTGATTAAGGTCTCCAAGATCTTCGATGCTGCGGGAAGTGTATTTATTGGCCTAAAGTTGTCGAATGATGTCGATCGGCCGTGCTTGCGGATAGGCATTATGTGCGATTCCTTCCACAACGAAGGAAAGGTTTCGCTCTCAAGGGAAAGGTTTCGCTCTCAAGTTGAAGAGGCTCTGAGGATTTAAGGCCCAAAGAGGCCCACTGACTAGTCAGGTCAGCATTTTAGCTTATTGAAAATTATGAAAAATTATGTAGGGGCATTACAAGGTGTATATGCCTGCATTTTAATGATAAATGAATTAAAGTAACGCTAAATGTACAATAATTTATAAAAACATGTATCGTTTTTAATAAAAGTGAGTAAAATTTGTTTGAATACAGTTAAGTACTGAGTTGGTGTTAGTCGACGCGGGGTCTGCCATTGCCCTCAAAGGTCGGACAGCGTCGATATTCTGGTACGTAAATTGTGGGCTCACGGCTCAACTTGTGCGTTGTTTAAACTTATATATAACCAATGTTGTTTAAACTCAAATATAACACACAAGCACACTTTCGGTTTTGACACGTGCCAGCTACTGTTTTGCTAAACAATCCACAGCTCAATTCTCTCCTCACCTGCCGGTGTTTATTTTGCGCCTAAACGACATCATTCTGGTGATCATTCTCGGGCTTAGGAGAATCCAGCAACAATTTGCAAACGAGAATTTCCTCAATTTGCACAAGCGCGGCCCAACGAACTTGGATCCTGATCTTCACAGAGTCATCCTTTGACAAGTCGACTGCTTGACTACTGCCGGCTAGTACCATGAAGGATCTAAGTGAGTTGTATCATTTCTTGTCTTCATCGTCATCCTCATATATTGGTTTTGACCATTTTTCCATTGGAATAGTCTAGTAAATCACATACTTGCAGTAAGCTTACCTTAGAAAGTTTTCCATTGTGTATTTGCCAAGACGTTTTGTATATTTGTAGTGATATAGCCGCTACAAATTTGGTGACCCCGTTTCTATTGTCATCCACATCTTATTATTTATTTCATTCACCTGTTTTTCCCGTTTGACTCTGCCATTCTTACGTTTTTTTTAACATGGGCGACGAATACCACCAATTTCACGATTGCGACGAAGATGATGCTGGTTATAACAACTCGTGTTTACCACCTGAGCAGGACGAGCCTCAGGCTTTTCAGATATCAATTAAGCTTCCCCCGTACGAAGTGTGTGACCCGATGGTCTGGTTCAAACAGATCCAGGCTGCTTTTGCCTCACGTCAGATTACTGGCGAGAGAACGTGTTACGCGTACGTCATGCAGTACTTACCGATCGACATCGCATTCGCCGTTCAGGATCTCCTTTATCCTATCACCAAAGTTAAGCTCTTCTATAGCTTAAGAAGGCTATTCTCTAGCGTACGGCACAATCTGCCGGCAGCAAGCTTCGCCAACTCCTCATTAACGTCGAGCTTGGAGACCAAACCCCCTCTGTTCTAATGCGCCACATGCGTCACCTGCTTGCTGGTCGGACCTTAGATGATTCTTTTTTCCGTCGCACTTGGATGGATAAATGACCCCATCCAATGCAACAGGTATTCGCCCGGATCACGCAGACCGCATCTATCAATGTTACGCCGGTACTAGTTCGTACGCCGTAAATCAAGCCTTGACCTCAGTACCTCAGCATGCCATCTTTAATGTTTCGGCCTCACGATCTGACCGTAAACCTGATAGCCGTACACAGTAAAAGTCCACTTAATCGCCTGGTACCGCATCTCCGCGGTCTACTTCACCCTCTCAACCGATTTGAGACTTTACAGACTACAGAGATAACGACCTGCAGGATCTTAAAGATACTGTCAGGTTATTGTGCTCTCAAGTGAGTACGATACGTTCCGCACTCAACCAGCTTCAAACCGGTCGTCCCTGTGCAAGCCACAATCGTTCTAACTCAAAAGAGCGTGCAGACGACAAGGTCTGCTGGTACCACTGAACATTAGGCCCGGATTCTATTAAATGCGTCCCACCTTGTTATTATGCTAGACGTTCACGTTCGGGAAACGGCGCCGCCAGCCAGTAATGGCGACGACTGGTGCTGGCCACTCACGACACAGTCGCCTGTTTTACGTGACCGACAAGTCCACAGGGTTCCATTTCTTGATCGATGCAGGCGCAGAGGTTAGC
>JAYGXS010000010.1:2927937-2967573 GCA_036362985.1 Ligula intestinalis | reverse complement strand
AGTCCACAGGGTTCCATTTCTTGATCGATGCAGGCGCAGAGGTTAGCCTTTTACCACCCCCTCGGCGTCATCATCTCCGGCCATCGCAGTTTACACTGCAGGCAGCAAACAACACTTTTATCGCCACGTTCGGTCAACGGTCCCTGACTTTAGACTTCGGGCTTCGTCGCCGCTTTCAATGGGTCTTCATCCCTGATAGTCTCGAAAACAGGCCGAACCACCGGATTTATCCTTAGAAATTTAAAGTCTATCAAGGTTAGAACTGGCCTTTATAATATGTACTTGAGACCTAGTCTTGAATAATGCCCGCCCCTCTTAAGTCTAATGCGCACAAGTGACCGGAAGAAAATATAATCGGTGCAGCACTTTTTTCACTATAAGAGTTTTCACTACAGAACACCGTTATTTAACCTACCAACAAAGGTGCGTACTTATAAAGCTGGATCCCCTGTGGCTTCGTCGATTGCAGAAGGGTCTTTTTTACTGTCTAAATTTTTTGAATGGTCAAACATTTAATCCTTTTAGTACAATAAGGCAGCTTGAGCACTCTCAACGCGCCAGTTATCGAGACTTTTTTATTTCTTCCTATGGCACGTGCAGTTAAGTACCTGCAATTCTTTTCAGTAAAAACCCAAATCAATCTGGAACAAGCTACCCAAAAGTATTAAAACCCAGCAAAGCTTCCCTATGTTTAAGAGAGCTATAACTAGTTTTCTACATTCAGGACAACTTTCACGAATTTTGGGTGCTGACTCGATGGAATCTCTCTTTCACTCTGATGGCGTTCGTGGACTGTGAACCCCACCAGGCCTCATACTGAAGATAATGCTGCTGAAGCAGCAGCCTGCAGTCCGCTAACCATTCAGCCGTTAGCGCGCAACTTTTGCCGACAACCATTGAAGGAAGACTGAGAACACTGTGTTCTTGTGCCAACCCTCTTCATCTCGAACTAATGCCTTAAACGATATGAAACATTTATCCTGTTGATGATGCAACTCAGCTTACAACTGTACATTCATTTCGTTTGTATCATACCTTTGAAGGCTGGTTTTTTTCATTTGAAACAAACTCCCTATCTCACCCAGTAATGACAAAACAAAAAACCTGAAACAAAACTAATACTGGCTGCAACATAGGGAGTTTGTTTTAGGTTTTTTGCGGTCTTCGAGGTGTTGGAAGGCACCCAAAAGGTGCATAACTAACTCTTTAAGATTGCCTGTAGACTGGCATAATAAACATATTATGATTATCCAGGCCGACGTCTAGTCGCCTACCATTGGAGCGGATTTCCTGTCACACTTCGGCCTCACAGTTGAGCTTAAACATCAGAAGTTGCTAGATCCTACCACTCAGCTGTTTACTGTCGGGGTAGTTTCTCGTGAGCCTTCCGCTGTCATCCACTTGGCCGTGCCAAGCCCGCCATTTTCTTACATCTTGAGGGATTATCCTTCCCTTTCTAAGCCCTGTCAGTTGATGGAGCAGGTTTAACACGCCTTTCGCCACCATATCACTTCCACCGGCAGACCAGTCCATGCTCATCCACGTAGGCTTCATCCTGAGAAGCTGCAAATCGCGAAGAATGAATTCGAGCACATGTTGAATTTGGGGATTATCCGTCCTTCGTCCAGTCCATGGGCTTCATCGCTGCATATGGTCCCCAAAATTTCATCCGATGATTGGCGACCATGCGGTGATTATCGCGCTCTCAATCAAGCTACAGTCCCAGACCGGTACCCGATTCCCCATATTCATGACTTTTCCCACATATTGGCTGGAAAGACGCTTTTTTTCAAGATTGACCTCGTGCGAGCGTGTCACTAAATACCGGTCGCGGAGGAGAACATCCCTAAAACCACAGTCACGACTCTATTCGGCCTTTTTTGAATTCCTTCGCATTCCTTTCGGTTTGCGGAACGCGGCCTAAACGTTTGAGCGTTTTGTCGATGATATTTTTACGCGGTCTCTCCTTCACGTTCATTTACATCGACGACATCCTTGTCGCAAGCTCGTCGCCTTAGGAACACGTTGAACAGTTATGGCAAGTTTTCGATTGTTTTCCGCAAAATGATCTTCAGCTTAACGTCGATTAGTGTCTTTTTGGCGTCACGTCTCTGGATTTTTTTGGCCATCATCTTGACCAACATGTGATCACACCCCTCCCAGAGAAAGTGCAATGCGTGTTGTATTTTCCAGCCCCGAATTCCAAAACTCAGCTCCGCCGTTTCATCGGCCTTATCAACTACTACCGGCGTTTCATGCCAAATTGCACCCAAACCCTGGCACCTTTGACGGATCTTTTGAAGTCAAAAACCAAGTCGCTTCAATTTTCACCCAGTGCGCTTAAGGGCATTCGAGGCAGCCAAGAAAGCACTAGCGGATGTCACTCTGCTTCATCATCTGAGCACCGATGCTGATATACAGCTAATTCTGACCACCGATGCCTCAAACATTGCCGTCGGCGCAGTTCTGCAGCAACAGGTCCACGGACAGTTGCAGCCACTAGCCTTCTTCTCCCAGAAGCTTCAGCCGGCGCAGACTCGCTATAGTACTTTCTCGCGTGAACTTCTCGCCATTTACCTAGCCATCCGACATGTTTGCCACCTGCTCGAGGGGAGAGATTTCCAGGTCCACACGGATCACACACCTCTCACTTACGCCCTCAAAGCTAAGCCAGATCGATATCCGCCACGTGAAATATGTCACCTTGATTACATCTCTCAATTCACCTTAGACATACGCTGTGTTCATGGTAATGAGAATGTCGTCGCTGGTGCCTTGTCCCGTCCAGAGGTCAACGCTCTTATCACCACGTTAGACCTGGCGAAGCTTGCGGAAGCACAGGCACTTGATGACTCCACCATTGAAATGCTCGCGTCTTCTGTGCTTCAGCTGCGTGAGGCTCCCCTTCTTCGCGGAACCAGGCTCTATCGTGCGTGATTTTTCTACAGGTACTCCTCGTCTTTTAGTATCTTAACCTTACCGGAAGGTTGTTTTCGACCACTTCCACCTGCTCTCCCACCCCGGTGTTCGTGCCGGCCGCAAACTCATCGCTGCCCGTTTCGTCTGGCCAAAGATAAACACCGACATTGCTACCAGGACCAGGCAGTGCTTAGCCTGTCAAAGGAATAAGGTCCAACGACAAACCGTTTCACCTCCCAGGACGTTCGCGGTTTCAACACGTCCACATGGATTTAGTTGGACCGTTACCCCCATCTCACGGTTTCACGCACATTCTGACCACTGTTGATCGTTTCACACGATGGCCCATCACCGTTCCCATCTCTGATACCTCGGCAGAAAATATTGCCATGATTTTCCTTTCGCACTGGATAGCCAACTTCAGTGTTCCAGCTACACTCACCACTGACCGCGGAAGTCAGTTTACATCTGCACTCTTCCGTGAGTTCACCAAACTGTTTGGGGGCTTGCATATCACCACCGCTGCCTATCACCCAGCATCAAACGGCTCCTGGAACGCCTTCACCGTCAGTTGAAGTCCGTGCTGATGTCTCAACCTGTCCTGCACAACTGGAGCGACAACCTGCCATTTATCCTCCTCGGCATTCGCTCAGCTGTTAAGGAAGGCATTTAATGCACTGCCACCAATCTAGGTTTCGGCACATACCTCCATTTACCTGGTGAGCACGTGCAGTCTTCCTCCGTCACCCCTGACGACACGAACAACTTCGTGCAACAGCTGCACGCGCGCGACACCTCGGCGCGTTTTCGTGCACGATGACTTGCACACAACCCCATTCGTGTTTGTCCGGCACGACGCAGTTCGCAGGCCCCTTTGCCCACCATACGATGGTTCCTTCAAAGTGCTTGAACGGAAGGACAAATATTTAGTCAGCCAAAAGGCTGATGCTACTGATAGGGTCTCCATCGACAGACTGAAGCCGGCCTACGTTAAATAGACGATACCATCACCTGGTCCGTCCACTTCCACGGCACCTTCACCCTGCACTCCACCTGCTGGCCCCAGCTTACTGCCACCATCTCCACCAGAACCTACCCCCACCCCTCTCAACCCCCTCTCACTCCTTCCCGACCTTCCACTCGTTCTGGTAGACATGTTCGGTTTCCTACCAACTTGCTTGAGTTTTTTGTTAAACCTTTTTGTACATCCTCTTTTGTCAAGCGTTTGTAACCCACCAACGCTCTGTTGGGGGAGTTCTGTGTGCTCTTGGCTCAACTTGTGCGTTGTTTAAACTTATATATAACCAATTTTGTTGAAACTCAAATATAACAAACAAGCACATTTTCGGTTTTGACACGTGCCAGCAACTGTCTTGCTAAACACACTCCAAAGCTCAATTCTCTCCTAACCTGCCGCTGTTTATTTTGCCCCTAAACGACACATCTCTGGTGATCATTCTCGGGCTCAGGAGAATCTAACAACAATTTGCAAACGATATTTTCCTCAATTTGTAGAAGCGCGGCCCAAAGAACTTCGATTCTGATCTTCACGGAGTCATCCTTTGGTAAATCGACGGCTTGACTACTGCCACCTCGGACCGTGAAGGATCTAAGTGAGTTGTATCATTTCTTATCTTCATCGTCATCCTCATATGCCGGTTTTGACAATTTTTCCATTAGAATAGTCTAGTAAATCACTAACTAGCAGTTAGACTACCTTAGAAAGCTTTCCATTGTGTATTTGCCAAGACGTTTTATATATTTGTAGTGATATAGCCTCTACACAGTTGATCATTACAAGGAGAGAGGTGGTTGCGTGGAGAGACAGACAGAAAGGTGATTAAGAGATATGAGAAGTCTGTAAGATGTCTATTAAAAATCTTAACGAATAGAATAAGTCTTCAAATATGCCAAATTCTGTGATCAATTATGATTATGCATAAATTTAATCAATCGTACTCGATGTTTTTTGTTGTTTTTTATGAGACTTTCTCACGGACTCCACACGCTCTCCTATCACCGTCACAGAGGTCAAGTGTGAGTTACGAATCGTCAAAATTATCAACATATACACCTCAAAAAGACACATTCATACAACAAGGTCGGGTTGGCTTTTCACACGATAATTAATTTTTCAGTAGACCTTAGCGGTCATTATAAAAATCCAAGTAGCGCGTGAGACCCTATAAGGATATTTCCCACGATTAGGATAGTTTTGATCAGGTACGTCAGGTGAAAAGAAAAATTAAATGCAGTGGTGTTCTTATATAAATGTTAAAATTTCATCTTGAGTTCCCATTTCTCACATTTGCCATTGCCTTTTCCAATGCTTGTTGTTTCACATCAATGCATGACGTGGTCAGGCCGCATTGTGATTGACACCTTGTAACCGATCGAATTCTAAAAAGAAAAACCACAACACTATTTCCTCTCAAGTGATTCTGGCAGTTCATAGGTGCAGGCTAGTATGATCGTCTCCGCGGCCTATGTCTTTCAGTATACTGATAGCGATCTGGAAGCTAGGCCAAAAACTTTATACTCAACTTCCGCGTGTCATGCGCACTAGGCATATACGGGAGATTTTGCTATCAGGGCTAAAAATCATGGTCCTTCTAAGGTTGTTTATCCTTAATTAGTTAAGTTTTTCAGCTAAAATTATGTGCTCCAGCCAAAAGGGAACCCACGGTGATAGAGCCGCACAGCGTCCTCCATTTCAAGCAGTTCTTCGTCGTAAGCACTAGGTCACTGTTTTTTAATGTTACTGAGCTGAAACCGTTTTCCTTCCTTAACGCTAGCGCACACATTGGTAAAACCTGCATTCGCAGCTGAGGCCTAATCAAGAGCGTCCTTTTTGAGCCCAAGATTACACGGGCACGCTCAGAATGCGTGCACCCACACAATGAGCTGTTTCGCGACAGAAATACTCCTTAAGGTAGGGTTACAATTTCAGTGGTAGCCGCAAGCATCAGCGCAACTAACTACCCCGATCAAAGTGCTACCAGCTCAGTTACAATACCGAATGCATATGTGTCTTAGTAAGCGCAAAAGAACCCTCCGAATATGCCGTCGTGGGCGATAGTCAATTTTTCTACTAGCACTCATAATGATATTCACAACAGTTAAGTCAAGCCTTCGTGTAAATACCGTGAAAAAAATTTGCGTGAGCTGTACGGTAGCAGTGGTCACGTACCTTATGCGTATACGCACACTACATAGTATATCTGAGGCATTTCCTTGCTTAAGGATGCTTACCGATCATAACTCACTGCGTAAACCCATCCGCAGTGCTCCGTAGGAATGCATTCGGCATCGCAACTTAAAGCTTTAATATTAACTGGATACAATTGAGTTCTAAGCTTATTTTAGCAGGTGCACTAGTTGAAGGGTCTCCGATGATTGAAGGCGGATAGTGGCCCACTGAATTGTCAGGTTAGCATCTGCGATTGTTAAAAATTATGAAAAATGATGAAGAGGCATTACAATGTGTATATGCCTGCATTTAAATGATAAATTATTCAATGTAACGCTAAATATACAATCATTTATCCATACATTATCTTTATAATAAAACTGAGTAAATTTTGTTTGAATTCAGTTAAGTACTGAGTTGGTGTTAGTCGACGCGGGTTCTGCCATTACCCTCAAAGTTAGGACAGCTTTGATGTTCTGATGCGTAAATCAAGCCGTTTTGGTTTTCTTACGCATGTCTATAAACTGATGTGTTTTACGTCTCATTTGTTGTTACTTCTCAAGAAACTTAGTTTACAAGAAAGTAGATCACTTTTTTCTGGGTGCTGAAGCTGAATTTTATGACGCTACTATCGTTGATATTTCCGAAGAAATGGAAAAATTGACAGAAGTCTAACATCATGACTCCGAGAAAGGACCATTGGGAATTTAAGAGATCTGCTTGAAACTATTCTTTCTGTCTCGTTTCCCCGAGAACCTACATGTTTCAATTAACCACGGCTGAATCAAACGAAGCCACGCGGAAGTACTCAGTCTAAAATGCTGCAGTTTCGTTGACTACTCACCTGCATCAGACCACCCACGCCTATTTCTGCTCTACTACTATGTTCCTACGACTATCTACCTAAGCAGTTTTTTCTCTTACACATCTTTTGAACATGGAGGCCCGTTGAACACTGTCTCCATTTACACTGTAAGAGTTTTTTTTAACGGCCATAAGTTTTCGTTTTTAGTTCAGAATTACCTGCAAAACATTGCTAAATGTTGCCCCAAAAGGAAAATTTCTGCTGACATTATTTCGACTTTCTACGTCTTCTTGCACATGTTGTCAAATTCTTTTTTGAATTTAAATTTTTTTGAAACTAACTTTGTACAGATAGTGCCGTACCGGCGCTGAAAAGTATAAATTCAAAATCCAGGCGACAACGCGCACCCGCTGCGACACTTCGACGAACATATCTCCGACAGCGCACGTCATCTGTTGCAACTGCTGGCAAGCGAATTGCTGTCAAACCGCACATTTATGGAATTCACCAGCGTCGCATGCGTTTTCTTCTGTGGCTACAACAGTTAATTGCATCTGACATTTAGCGAGCCTTGTTTGCATTCTTTGTATATACGTAGTACCATTGTTCTTTTAAGTCACTTTTATTCGTTATTTATTCTTATCTGGCTATAAGTTTATGGACGGACCCCCAAGCTACTTGTCTCAATCAATTTTTTGGTGATATTTGTTTTAAATAACTCTCCGAATTGAATAACGAGCCCTTCTATCATGTTTTACGTTACATAATGGATAGTTTGTATCAGTCATCGTCTGCATGCAGACCTGTCCAAAAATACATACCGCTATGTTCCTTTATTAGGTTTGGGAACCCGGTCTTGGAACCCGGTTTGGAAGCCCGATTGTAGTGCCGGGAACCCGTCTTTTCCAGTAATGTTTCGTTAACACCACTTGTTTTGCCCCACGCTCAGCTTCGGCTGAGTTTACTTCCAAGCCTCCCCTACTAACAGAGGCAGTGGGTATCACGATACATGGTCAAAATATGAATAAGGATGTGGCCCTTCTGTGTTTGACCTTGAATTTTACCATCCGCATGCCATAGCTATATGCATTTTTTCGAATCTACCAAATTCGTTCCTAAACAGTTGCACTCGTGTCATAGCTATAGACTACCGATACTGTTTGTTGACCCAATTATTCCTAGAACATCCTGTCATCGAATATTTGGTTTATTGATGAGGTCCAATGGGCCTGAAATATACAACTTATTATTATGAATCTATATGGGACTTGGCTTACGTTAGAAACAAATGAATACATTTATTACCTATTCGTTTACACTGTACTAGTTTACTTCTAAAACAACTTCTTTTTTACTAGAAACTTGCTGCATATGGCGAAAGCGATCCTTCGTGTGCTTAAGTTGAAAGTGTCGGTAACCGCACCACAGTATACAAGATATGAGATTGTAAAGCGAAATCTTGCCTTGCGATTTGTGAGCAAATCCAGTCTGGTTCAGTGCTGTGAATGTAATCCTACTGTGAATCAGAAAGCCTATCCTGCAGTTGGCACCCCAACATTAAAAATAGAAGAAGGAAATGCGGAATTTGAAGCTGCAGGATAAACGCACTAGAAATTTAGACAATACGAGGTTGACTGTTAAAGGCACACGTGTGAATTATCGGCAGGCCTATGTCGCCACCTATTAGGTGTAGCATTATTGGGAGACGATGGCCCGTAGCGAGCTTCATGATCCTGTTCAACGATTGGGAATTAATTGAAATGGATTATATTTCGTTCAAGTGAATTCGACGGAGATCACAACTAAGTAGGCTGCTGTTGATATATGTATCCAGAACGATGACGGTTAAATTGGCGGATAGGGCGGGAAATATATCAAGGATTGATGGAGGCCGGCAGTTCAATTGGTCCTTCACAGTCTTGTGTGTTGGTAGTCAGCGGTGTCATGAACCTCATAAAAACGCATTGGAACTAAGTTGGCAGTGCATCGATGGGATGCAGGATTGGACAGCAGACAAAAGGTGTGACCTCGAATACGAAGGGGGCTTGCGTCATGTCCCATATGACTTGGTTGGATAATGTCTAGATTCGAAGGTGGAAGTCCCAAAAAAACTCGTGAAATTTTAGCGTGGTTGTTTGACGGGATGCATGTGTGAATTCGAAAAAAAAGATATACTGTCAAATTCAAAGCTAACATTTAAACTTTCGAAGGAAATTAACACCTAGTTAAATATCCTAAGTAACAACAGGGTTTTCTAGGGATGTCTGTCCCTTGGTGCAAATTGGGAATACTAAAAGCAATTAAATTGAACAGATGAAATGCCCCATTTGGCTTTAAATGTACAATTTTATATTATTATTCTGAATGGCATCCGTACAGCATTCGCCGTTAAAGGATGGCAAACTTCTGCTTTTTTCTGATACTACGACTCTTTTGTATCAATACAACGTCAAAACTGGCTAAGGAAACGGTGGTTCTGGTATCAAATAAACCTTCAAGTGGGCGGTTGTCCACCAAGGCAACCATACAGAATGAGGAGGTACTATTATACACAGTAGAACAGAAAAGTAAACAATGGATACCGGAATCTTTATTGAATAGATGGCATAATGGTGGTTAGCACAGAGGGCGTTGGCCACCTCCTTTCTGTGGTTTAAAAACGTTTTGTTGTTTTTATTGTGGCGTAGGAAAATTCCCTAGGTCTGAATTGATCTATTGGTAGTTGACAGAAAGTGTTATAATTCACCGATAGAAGAAGATTATTTATTACACCTTTTCCTATCAAGTCGCAATAATCGCGACGCCATTTACGTAGCACTTTTTAGGTCACCTGGAGTGTTTTGTCCAAAATAAGAACCTATTTTAAATGATAAAGCACCACTTAGACTTCGTCAGCACTTGAGTGTGAGTGGTATGCATCAGTCGCTAGTCTCTTCAGATCTGCTGCGAACAGGTTTGGAGATTCGCTATCCCCCACAACAACAGCCAGTTTTAGGCATCTTCAATAGGTAATCGGAGCTGAAACAGTTGTAAACGTTGATCGTAAAAAAATGCAACCGGAATAAAAACACAACGCCCAACGTCTTATGCCTTATGCAGGTGAGCATCGGCTAAATGTCTTAAAACAAGTCAGCTGCGTTCAGCTTGTGTGAAATCGTCCATATAGTAGCATAATGCACACAGTCAGATAAAAAAATCACTTCTGTGATCAAAAGGATAGAATGAATTTGGAATGGGTTGGAGTTGGTCATGGAAGTAGAGGTTGCTTCGGTTGGGTTCGTAGGCGGTGCCAACACCAATGTAACGTCTGGTCTGGATTGGGCTTTTAAGTAGGTTTATACGTCGGCAATAATATAATTTTGTGGTATCGCCATCGACTGGGTGCTTTTTTTGAAGATTGCATATTAGTTCGTAAGCCAATCATTCACGTTCTCACTTAGAAGTAATGTCTGTAAGCGCCAGGATGGCACTATCTTAACAAAATTAGGACCATTATCAAATTTTGACCTTTTGCGCAGATGAAATGTTCAAATTTGTAATAATTTAATAAGAAAGTGCCCTTTAAGGGCAATAATTAGCGATGTTTGAAATCACTTGTGACCTGATAAATAAGCAGTAAAAAACTCCTACCTTGCAAATAGCGGCAAGGTGTAACTGGTCTTTTTTCTAAAAAAAATTTGTAGAAGAAAGAAAGCCTAAAGATAAGGTAAATGGGTAGATTTGGCCAATACAACAATAGTAGTTCATAATGAGATAATGAAACGTCTATATGGACCGTTCAGATGGCTTGTTCGCATGACATAAAATCTCATGAAAAGAGAATAAGTACATGTGGGGCCTCAACAGCTCAGGAGCAAGAATGGAATTCTGATGATGGTTAGTAGCCAAAAAACGTGAGCCGTTTAGATTGGGTACGTCCACATGACTTCGATATGTTGAATGCCTGGTGGAATAAGCAGACATCGTTGTTCCTGGATGGCTTGAGGCAGAAAAAATAATTTCAAGAAGCCCAGACAGCATCAGCCCCTACATGCTTCACGGGGCATGAGGGGGATTTATCAGGGATATGGGAGGCGCATGCGCGGATATTGTGAAACAATGCACACATGTGGCCCCCCATACTGCCTCAAGCAAAACATTTGCACAGGGGACGCTTAGTTACGAAGAACTGGTAGCCTGGCTGTATGAATCTTTCACGATATCTACTCTCGCATAGGTAAGAGCATAATAGGCTGATTAAGGGTGGTGGATAATTTATTGATAGAAAATATAATTTGGAAAATATGTACAGTATATGTCATCGTTCCTCCTCTGATGGCACAGTTCGTAGGAAGCATTGGTTTTTGCTGTCCACAGCTGCTTCCAGCGTAAGTAAAAAAAATTGTTCCTCAGTAAATTAAAGGGGTGCTACAGTAGTTTGAATAAGTCAGTATTAAAACGCATCACTTTAGTAATCTATAGATATGGATATCAGATTTTTGAACATTTATGTGAAAATCCACATTGAAGTATACATGTAGATGACACTTGCACTACTTCTAGGAAACATTTATCTGGTGGTGCGGAGACCGATGCTTCGAACGTAAGTACTCGAAGCATCGCTTTCACCGTATGCAGCTAGTTTCTAGAAAACAGGAATTGTTTGATTAGATAAAACTCGCTCATGATTAAAATCAATGAGTTATTTAGAACAAATATTGCAACAAAATCGATTGAGAAAAGCAGCTTGGGGGTTCATCCATAATCTTATAGCCAGGTAAGAATAAATAATGAATCCAAGTGACTTAAAAGAACAATGGTACTACGTATATACAAAGAATGCAAACAAGGCTCGCTAAATGTCAGATGCAATTAACTGTTGTAGCCACAGAAAAAAACGTATACGACGCTGGTAAAATTCCATAAATGTGCGGTTTGACAGCAATTCACCCGCCAGCAGTTGCAACAGATGACGTGCGCTGTCGGCGATAGCTTCGTTGTAGTGTCGCAGCGGGTGCAGGTTTTCGCGTACATTTCACCAGAAAGCAATGAAGTTAGACTTCTGTCATTTGTTCCCTTTCGTCGGAAATCTCTACAATCGTAGCGTCATAAAAGCAGCCTTAGCACCAAGAAAAAAGTTATCTACTTTCTAGTAAACTAAGATTTTTGAGAAGTATTAACAAATGATGCGTAAAACACAAAAGTTACCAGACATGCGTAAAAAAAAACCAAAAAGGCTTGATTTACGTACCAAAGTATCAACGCTGTCCGACATTTGAGGGTAATGGCAGAACCCGCGTCGACTAACACCAACTCAGTACTTAACTGTATTCAAACAAAATTTACCTTATTATAAAGATAAATGCATTGATAAAAGATTGTATATTTAGCGTTACTTTAAATAATTTATCATTTAAATGCAGGCATATACACCTTGTAATGCCTCGTCATCATTTTTCATAATTTTCAATAATCGCAGATACTAACCTGACTATTCAATGGGCTACTTTCCACCTTCAATCCTCGGAGACCCTTCAACTAGTGCACCTGCTCAAATTAGCTCAGATATCAATTGTTTCCAGTAAATATTAAAGCTTTATGTTTGCTTTTCTTATTTTATCGCTGGAATGTACACACACACACATGCATATTTATACCATTACTATAAAAGTTAGCCTTTACAGTATGCTTTTGCCGCAATCCTTTCTCTCTTTATCGATTAAATAAGTTGGCTCAGATAAAGTTCGTGTGTGACTTTGTGCTTCCTAGCCATACTTTTATCTAGGACGCCGCGGCACAGGTTATGTCTGGCATGACCACCAAGCATGCGCAAGAGACGACATAAAACAACCGTTAAATGTCACCCTTTATCTGGCTCACTAGCCACACACTTTTCAAGGCCAGTTCACAAAAGCTCATAGTGGAGACATTGAAAAGGATCAGACCCATCCGAAGCAGGCAATCTACTGCTTGTTGCAGTCCTACAAACCCGGTGACTACACCGACTGGAATGCGATTCTGGACTCCGGCCTACTCATGGCTGGATAGCATTAGTCTGGGAGTCACTTACTCATCCCTTTTATTATACTCATTCAACACTTCATTTAATTATCCATAGCAATCTGGATTTTCACACCTTATCATCTGTACAAGTTCAGAAATGTTGGTATTTACCTGTTCTCACTCTTACCTCGCTCCGCTAGGTGCACACGGGCAGCTTTTAAAGTCGTGTAGTGGCCCCATTCACGCAAGCTGGAATAAGGAAGTGTGTAACAATAAGAAATTTAATAGTGCTGCAGGTTTAACTGTCGATGGGAAGAAGGTTTCTCAAATCATAAGTAAGGTAAGACATTGTTGGTAAGTTCAACCCTTTCTGGTCGGGCAGGAGTTTACAATAGACGCTTCCAAGTGCTCGCAAGTGCTACGCTCAGAGGTCTTTGAGTCCGTGAAGCAATGTGCCAATGCACACAGGACTAGTCAAACCTGTCCAATCGTAAACCAATTAGGGATAGGTGCGTAGTCGTTGGCGAAAACACGCGAGGCATTGATCCAGACGGGCACCCCGCAGGAGGAGACTGTAGGCGACTGCCACTGTGAGCGTGCGGTGGACAGGCAAGTGTACTGTTAGTTTGCACAATTGCTAAATTGGTGAGCGGAGGAACGATGCGTAAGCGCAGCCAGTACTGAGTGCAGGCTACCACAAGGGAGAAGAACAAAGGTTTGAGAAACCAAGTTGTAGATACAATTTATTCTGTACAGCTACAACGGAGAATAAGTAAGCAGAATTTGACTTTCAAACGAGCGAGCAACCACAACGCAGCAGGAATAGTCATAGCATCTGCAGTGGCCTTTGTGTAGGTCAGCCTTGGCAGGTGATTGGTTAGACATAAGGGCGTAGGTGGCCAGTGAACGTGTAGTCATTGGCGTTGGTAAATTGTGGCACATGCTTGCCTGCGCGGAGTGACTCACTATGGACATCGTCTCAATCGACGTTAGAAATCCCAATTCATCTCTACGGAAGCCTAGTGCATGTAGTGGTAGCGGATCGCGTGCGTGGCACGTGTAGGTGATTTGTCCGGCTCGTGCCAAATTCCAGCCGTTCAGACATTGACTTGTCCTAAGAGCACGATGGGTGAAGGTGCCGTGGATAGTAGTGTCCAAAAAGAGAAGGTGCCCACGAATCAGAATCTCGACGAGACAGAGTTGATAGTGGGGACTTTACTGCGCAAAAGGAGCCTTAAAATAGCTGGTGCCAAGTGATTGCAAGCAACAGCCAGTTGCGTCCGTGACATTTGAAGGTATGTGTCCAGTTTTCCTCTGCTCATCAGAAAGAGGTGCGCGGTTGCTGGCGTGAAGCTCCCGAGGCACCTGTTGCGCCACGTTTCTACCCTTTGAATATCCTCCTCGCACAGCCACGTTTGTGCGCTGTTGGAAAGTTAAAATGATAGTTGAGGACCTAGGTTTTATCAGTAGTCGTTTCGTGCGGCAGATTGACCACTTTTTTGGCGAGATCCGTCCATTGGCTCCACAGTTGGGCGCTGCCTGTACGGCGGCCTGCGCACGAAGTTGTTTTAAGTCACTTGTTTTGCATCTGCTGCACACTCTTCTTTCATTTACCCGTAGCCGGTGCGGTGCGAGTGTGCACTTGTGCGTGGCACCCCGCTCCCCTCCGTCTTTCGGCATGGGGGTATGGGAGCGGAATCAGAATGATGCCTGCCCTGATCTGTCACCCTGATATGTCTCCGTCATGTCTACCACGTGGCCCGTCTAGAGGACACTGGCGCTAATTTAACTATCAGATGAACATGTTAAAATAACGTCAAGGAAAACTTATCATCCCGTCTTATCTCCAGTCTTGAAAGTTACCGAGACGAGTAAGTTCTGTTAGCGATCGGTTAACGTTGATCCACAAAATCGCACATTCTTGTGTCCGCAATGTAAAGAAAAATAACCGGACATTCCTTAACCATTAAAACGTCAAATACCAAAGTTTCACAGCCGGCTAACATGGGCTGACTCTGGGGATACGGCACACCATACCGATTTGCCGTCCACACCCAGCTCAACAATCCAGCAATTGCATTGGAGCGCGAGATACGTGCAGTCACTGCGACTAAAACCTGCACATAATGAGCCAGCAATCAGAGGTTTCCACATCGATCGCTAATGGCCACTAAAAGTGCTCCTTTCCGAGACCGTAGTTCGATTTATGAAAAAACCGAACGGAAAAAGAATAGTTAAATATAGGGAAGGAGGTACGTCCCAACAGTAGGGTTTGAACAGCAAGTGTTCTTGTAGCTGGCACGAATGAGTCAGGTTGCAGGGGCGTTTGTGACTTGCATGAACTGCAGTTTCTAGAATGGGTGAGTCGTGTCAGTGCCGTCAGTGCCTGTTCGCAGTAGTAAAGGTCTTCTTTACTACGTGTGCATTGGCCTGCTGGAAGGAGATTGGTCATCTCCACCACATGTGAGGAAGCCAGTTTGGCTGCGTTGAACTTCGACGGCAAATTAGTGTACCGTGTGAGGATTGGTTGCGTTTAGGGAGGATCAGCGTCTAAAACTGAGTTGTGGGTGATGATGTCGCAAATTATAGTGTCGATCACGGAACGTTTCCCCATATCAAGGCCGGCAAGACAAAGTTGATGGGACAACTTCTCTACTATAGCAAGAAGGAATTGTACAAGCTGAATCGGGAGCCAGTTGCTTGCTGCGTCCGTTCAACAGGCCTCAGTGATGAAGTGTGTTTTTTGCCAGCACTGACCACAAATCCGGTGCAGACCAGTTCTCAGCGGTCCGCAAAAATCGATTGACTGATTTGACTGCCAATTAATGCTTAGTAGTTCAGTCATCAAAAGTGGTGAGTCGAGTCCAGTATGAACCAGTTATCAGCGATACGCCAAACATCCATTGATTGGCCACGTTGACAGTGCAGGCAGAATGAGTGATCATGGCAGCGCTACGCAGTAGGCTCCTAAAAGGACAGTCATAGCTGGAACTGCTCTACGAGATGTGGAGAAAACCATCGCCTGCGCTGTGAGCGGTTGAGGATCTCCACCTCGCTTCACCACAGGGTATTGGTGATGAAATTCTCCATATGGTGGTCACAGTAGATGAAATAGGTAAAACATGCAATTGTAGGTGAGGGAGGTTTGATGATGATTGAGCTCGGCCATATCAGAAGTTGAGAGTTCATCCCATATCGCGGCTCATTCGTTACTGAGGAAAATTATAAGGCTAATAGAGTTAACACTAACGCCAAACGAATTTTTTGGCTAGTTTTGCTTTCGGAATCCCGTTCTCTGCCTTGAAACATCAAATGCATAGCGTTAGGCGAATGGGGTTTTTGCCCCAACGATGGCCTCTACTACTACTTCTTGCAAACCTCAAAACTTCGTTGTGTATGGTCCAACTATTTTACCTTGTAGACTGCTATGATAACTGGGATACTGTTTGTAATTTCTATGACAAATAGGGCCAATAAACAAAACTCCGAAATTACTGGGCAGACTACATGGGAGGTAATTGTTCTCTCCCTTGAATATATGCGTTGTATGCGTTTATTTAAGATACCTGTAAAGTTGTGAAAATGCCCATAAGGTAATTGAGAACCGTATTTGGTGAATTTACACCCTCAGTAAATTCTCTTCAGGCCACGCATTTACAGGGGAGGTTTACATTTAAACAATCGATCTATCGTCTTTCCTTACAAGCGTGAGCCAATCAAAGCGCGGAAAGATGCAGGTAATTGCGTAACCGTTAGCCATGCCATGTTTGTGGCTTGCAGGAGGTTCTTTTGCGCACACAA
Organism: Ligula intestinalis; assembly: GCA_036362985.1. NCBI lineage: Eukaryota > Metazoa > Platyhelminthes > Cestoda > Diphyllobothriidea > Diphyllobothriidae > Ligula > Ligula intestinalis. The sequence continues at coordinate 2,950,876 of JAYGXS010000010.1, read as the reverse complement.
AACCGGTTTCCTCAACCGCATCGCGATTGCCTCTGCTGTTACTTGCAAACGTTGTCCCAGGGTCTTTGGGTAGTCTGGCGGAACCTATTTTAATTACCTTAAAGGTTTCACTGAGGTCCAAAGGATGTCCAGAGTCAACCATGTGCGTAAGGATAGAACTGTTGATGCTTTTGGTTTCACCTTTGGTCAGCCATGCCGGTAGGAGTTCCCGTATTCTTTTGGATAACCGCCAACTCATGCAACCGATATAACCTCCTCCACAGGAGCAAGTAAATGAGTGCTGTTCTGGATATATATAAACTTGAATTTGCCTCCGAGACCAACACGTGAAAAAGCCATCCTTCTGTATTACGGGAACGGAGGTTTTTGTGGTTATATGGGTGGTGCATGCCAGCGGAAAGAAAAAAATTATTGAAATTGGGAATTGTTATTGGAAAAAAAAACAAATTTTTGCGCGCGAGATTGAAACCGAGAAACACAACCAGGAGCAAACAAGAAGTCAAATCCATATCGACTATGTGCCATTAAAGGTATGCATTTCCTTATATTTTTTCAACTCAAAATAGCTACAGCACTACTTAACAGTTAATCGTTTCGTTGAGATGACAAGATATAGCTAATGACGATTAGGTAGTTTGCTATACAGGACGACATACATATTTCGTTAAACGGATCCATTTCCCTAATGCCTATCCAAAATTTATCAATTACTCTAACCGTAGGGCACAAGCCTGGAGCTAAGCGTGTACAAAATTGCGCTACCAATAATACCCCTGTAAAAATGGCGTTATGCTCTTTGCATGAGGTTTCATTCGTCTGTTGGTTTGAAATGTGTCCTTTTAAGCAGCCTGACTGGCTTGGGGGGGGCATACTGAGGATCCGTTTTAAAACAATGCATGCCTACTTTTCAGAAGTAAGTAGGCAATTACGCTAAACGTACGTTAATATGGGTAGTAAATTGAGCGTCCACCGAAAAAAAGATAAATAGGACACTGAGATCCCCCCATTGCTAACCTTGCTCAAATTATTAATGCGACTTATTTCTTTTGGAATTCGTATAGGTGAGGAAGTAGTGGGTGTGAGACATAAACTAAACGACAAGGGAATTGAGGAAGTGGAGATAGATTCAATGGTAAATAGGCTGGCAAAGATGGAGTTTGGCCACCACGTTGGTGGACGTTGTATTGAGTAAGGGAGAACATGGCCACATCCCCACCACTTCAGTGATAATATTCGTAATCTCTAAGGTCCTTTACTGGTTTTGACCCGAAGAATACTAATTATGCCCGCGATGGATTCCTCTTTCACCCTGTCAATGTATAATTTCTTCAACCAACCTGAATAGCTTCGAACCCTCAGTATCTCACTTCAGCGTGATGATCATTTTGGACGCGATTCGTTTCTTTTTCGCACGCTCACAAACTTTCTTCCAAATGCAAATGTGTCGAAAAATGTCCATTGACCTTCTCAACGTCCGCTGGTTTTTTTCTTTACTTCTCCATTACTGCCTCATATCATTTGCGTTTATCGATCAATAAACTAGGATATTTATTAATAAGTTAACAACTTCTGAAGTAAACTCATTAGCTGTGAGAATTTGTGGTTTATGCGTTAATATTTTTAATGTCAGCACTTTTCAAAGTAATAAAATAAGAAGCAACATATAACTTTATACTATGCAGCTTCGTTCTTTCAGTAAACAACCGTGAATAACGAGGTTTCGCTTCACCTGTGCCATTGTCTCACAGATTGCTTCGTTAGGAACACTTTGATGGCCACTCAGGTGGTTAAACCTTATAAGGTATTGGAAGGCCGGCATCCCAATGATCATAGGCTTATTTTGGGCTGCCGTTTGCGGCAGTCTGCGCCAATCCACCGTTGTCTCCACAACTTTCTTTGTACAATTTGATATACGGCATCCAAGTCAGTATACCGATTTATCAACGTGCCACATCAGTCCATGGTCCACAGAAATGACTATTCTCCATTCGTGGGCAAAATCCGAAGATGTCAGCAAGGCTACTATTTTGTAACCTAGCCAGTCGGGATACTACATTATGTGGGTTATCATAGGTAAGTCCTCGGCAGACGGACATTTTGACTTGCAGGACAACAACAAAAAATACAACAGGTCAGTAAAAAGAAAAATTAAGTCAGTGAAACCTGTGCAGAGAACTAGATGTAGAAGCAATTTGAACTGACAATTTACCCTGCCTTACTTAATTTACCAATAAGTTTTGTCTGCAACCTCAGCGTGGTCAAACTGTCTGGGGCTTTATTAAAAAACCCAGTACTTCCCGTAGGTTATAAGGCTGGCCGTCCGAATTCATGATCAACCGGTTGGAAAAATGAAGTTAGTGCGGCCGAGAATTCGCCAAGTATGGTACAGTTAGATAGCGTTGAAAAATTACAACTCTGGCTTGTTCCTCAAGACCCATGCTGTCATATTTCGCATTAAAGTTTATTCCAAAGCCAATAAGGTCCACTACCTTCAATAAAGATAAGAGGAAATAAGCAATTAGAATTTGAGAGATTGAAATAAAACCATGAAAGGGAGGCTTTTTTCCCTATTTTTAAACCCACAATAGCTACAGCACTACTTACCAGTTAATCGTTTCGTTGAGACGACAAGATAAGGTTTATGACGATTAGGTAGTTAACTATAAAGCTTGACCTACATATATCGTCAAAAGGAACTTATATTCTCACGCCTATCCTAAATTAATCCCTTACTCTAACCCTGGAACACAAGTTTGGAGCTAAGCGTGTACAAAATTGCGCTACCAATAATACCCCTGTCAAAATGGCGTTATGCTATTTGCATGAGTTGTCATTCTTTTGCTGGGTTGGAATGTGTCCTGGTAAGCAGCCTGACTGGCTTGGGGGGGCATACTGAGGATCCGTTTTAAAAAAATGCATGCCTACTGTTAAGAAGTAAGTAGGCAATTACGCTAAACGTACGTTGAAATGGGTAGCAAATTAAGCGTCCACCGAAAAAGGATTAATAGGACACAGGGATACCCCCATTGCTAACCCTGCTCAAATTATTAATACGATTTATTTCTGTTGGAATTCGTGTAGGTGAGGAAGTAGTGAGTGTGAGATATAAACTTAATGACAAGGGAATTCAGGGAGTTGGGAAAGATTCAATGGTAAATTGGCTGGCAACGATGGAGTTTGGCCACCACGTCGGTGGACGTTGTATTGAGTAAGAGAGAACATGGCCGCATCCCCACCACTCCGGTGATAATATTCGTAATCTCTAAGGTCCTTTACTGGTTTTGACCCAAAGAGTACTCATTACGCCCGCGATAGATTCCTCTTTCGCCCTGCCAATGTATAGCCAGCCTGAATAGCTTCGAACCGTTAGTATCTTGCTTCAGCGTGATGGTCATTTTGGACGCGATAAGTGTTTTTTTCCTAACTCTCACATTCTTTCTTCCACATGCAAATGTGTCGATAAATGCTCATCGACCTGTTCACCGACTGCTGGTTTTGTCTGTTCTTTCTCACTACTGCCTCATATCATTTGCGTTTATCGATCGATAAACTGAGATTTGATTTATAAGTTAACAACTTCTCAAGTATACTCATTAGCTGTGTGATTTTTTGGTTTATGCGTTTGATGTTTGATGTCAGCAACCTTCAAATAACTAAAATAAGAAGCAACATATAACTTTATGCTAAGCACCTTCGTTCTTTTAGTTGACAACCGTGAATAACGAGGCTTCGCTTCACCGGCCATTGTCTCACAGATTGCTTCGTAAGCAGCAATGTGATTCCCACTCAGGTAATAAAACCTAATAAGCTATTGGAAAACAGGCTCCTTAATTATCATATGCTGATTTTGGGGTGCCGTTTGCGGCAGTCTGCGCCAATCCGCCGTTGTATCCACCATTTTCTTTTTACAATTTGATATACGGCATCTAAGTCAGAATACCGATAAATCCACGTGCCACATCAGTCCATGGTCCAGAGAAATGACTTTTTTCCTTTCTTGGGCAAATTCCGACGATGTCAGCAAGGCTACTATTTTGTAACCTAGCCAGCCGGGATACTACAGTATGTGGGTCATCACAGTTTAGACCTGGGCAGACTGACATTTTGACTTGTAGGACAACAACAAGAAATACAACAGTTCAGTGAAAAAGTAAGTCAGTGAAACCTATGCGGAGAACTAGATGTAGAAGCAATTTGGACTGAATTGTACCCTGCCTAGCTTAATTTACCCAATCAGTGTTGTCTGCAAACTCAGCGTGGTCAAACCGTCTGGAGCTTTATAAAAAAGCCCAGTACTTGCCGTAGGTCATAAGGCTGGGCGTCCGAATTCTAGATCAACCGATTGGAAAAGCAAAGTTGGTGCGGACGAGAATTTGTCAAGTATGGCACAGTTAGATAGCTTTGAAAAATTACAACTCTGACTTATTTATCAAGACCCATTCTGCAATATTTCGCACTAAAGTTTATTCCAAAGCCAATTAGGTCCGCTCACTGCAATTGAGATAAAAGGAAATAAGCAATTTGAAAAAAACGTTAGTTTTTGAATTTACTAACAACATCACGTTCTATTCCCTCTCCCATATCCAGTATTTCGTCGAGGTCAATCGATTTTTTTATGTACGTTGTTCTGTAAATTGGCGTGACATAGTTTCAACGTCTGGATTGTGTTACGCACAAAACAAAGTCCTCAATAATGAAGGGGTGCTATACAGACTGGCAAGAGACCTAAGGTAGTGGGCGTCAGAAGGGTTCTATAAAGTCAGCATATGGTCGTATGTCCGCATGGTTTGACGGTCGTATTCTCCAAAGTGGCCCCTTTTTATTGCCAAACATTCTCTAACGCTATATATATTATTGACTTATTTTACAGGATGTCTAATAAATTGTCATGACGAATGCTGTCACGTTCTCTTAATCCACTTAGTAGACTTAACCCTACGAATTATTTTTAATTTTTAAAATAACCATTTGAATTAAGTGTATTCAGAGAATTGGGCATTGCTTTTGGCGAAATGGGGAGAATTCACATATCGAGTGAATTTCCTAGGCAATAAGTACCTCAGAACCAAACTTCTTCTACATATGCAGTGTTCTGTGGGAGGACCCCAAAATGAGTGTGGGAAGTTTAAAGAATGTAGCTTCCAGAAAAAAGAAGTCGTTTTGCCAAAAATGCTCTCAAAGAGTTTTTAGCGCATTCTATTGTATCACCTCAATTTTGAGATGGGTGTAACCAAACTGGTCATATGATATTGAGAATATCAAGGTCAAACCAAATAAGCATGTCATAATGTAATATACATATATTTCAGTAATCTATCGAAGGTGTGGGGAGTGACAATACTGAGATCATTACATAAGTTAACATCACTTGGACAACTAAATACCTGGATTAGATCTACGCGCAGCTGCCTGTAATCCAAAGGAGAAAAGTCAGGATTTACCGAGCGGGTCTCATGAGGGAGGTTCCGTTTGCATCGTACTAATTTTGTTGCACGTCTTTGTAATCTGTCGAGCGTTTTTCGGTCTTTGGCTTCTTAAGGTTACCAGCCGTGGATGTTTTTTATGTGTCATCTAGCAGAAAAGTTGTCACCCAGACTTTATATGACAAAATTGTGCACAGGGTATGTGGGCGACATATTGACGATTGTTGATGCTAAGGAAAACAGTGAATACCTTACATCTGAATATTAAATTCTCAATGGGAACAGAACATCTCAACAAGCTATCCTTACTAATTGTTGAACATGGCACTTGGTTTTCCATGAAATTCGTGGAAAAGGCGATATTTGCATTTCCTGAGCTTGGTTCTAATTCAGGTGAAACAAAATCTTGTGCATACATTCTTTCAACGAGCAAGGAACATTTGCTCTAATGAGATCCTAAATGCAGAGCTTTCCTGCATCTAAACAGCCGTGGCTACCCTGCACACTCTATTCAGAAATACATCAATTCTCTACAGCCAAAATTGATGTAATTTTCAGTTCTAGAAATTCCATAATTATATCCTTATTCGGAAAGGGCAATGACACTTCCAATACAGTCAACCGACATGCGCGCTGTAACGTTTAAAAAATAAAACGCAATAAAACTCATCTGATCAAGGTGTACTAGTAGCCCATCAGTAAAACACACAAATTTCTGCTTTGCTATTGTCCGTCACAGTAGATTGTGCATATGAATTCATATGCACTTGCAAATGCAACTAAATTGGGCGTACGCAAAAGCAGCTGGCAGCCTAAGACGCTGAACGCTTGCCCCCTTAGCTTTTTAAGCAAGAAAATAGAGTACAACGGTCCTCAATTTCTAAGCATTTGTTTGACAGCGGTCATTATTTCGACCTCAAAAACCGTTTTTCGATATTAATTTGCCAGCTAGCATATCGGAACCTGAGCTAATTTAAAGTACCCATTCGTACAGCTGGATAAACCACACATGACGCAAAATTTCTTGAATGCATTAAATCCTGTTTTGTAAGTTTCTCTTAAAATTACATCGCTGCTTATGTTTTCGTCTCAATGGATGCCATGCATACATTTTCTTCAATAATATCCATTTATTTAACAATGACAGTTCCGGAAATTTAAGACTTCAACATTTTTTTCGTTTAGCTTATTGATGCATAATTGCAGTTTACTTGTTTACCAGCAAACGCCTTTGTCTATAAATACTGTAAACGTCTACGATATGCCTAAACATGTCCTTTTTTTAAATTTCATCACTGCCTTTTTGTTTTTTAGCCTTAAGCATGATTGTCATTTTAATGTGCCGTCAGATGTGTACATATTACAGAATATCGACATAGTCCATAGTTTACACATTGCACTGTCACGCATACACGAATTTAAGCTGCCTGTCGGAAGGGTTTACGCTTTTTTGCATGTAGTGAGTCACAGCTACGAGATAAGTCACACCTTCAACTATGCAGCTGCGCATAACCGTACGACAGTAACACAGTTTATGTAGATTAAGAAAGGGAAGTCCATCGCGAGTAAAAGGAGTACTTCTTTTTTCTTATTCTTTTTTATGGCTGCGATCATGACTGATCTAGCCAGCCTAAATTATGTCCCGAATGGTGCTTCTCCAAGCGCGACGATCCATTACGACAGACCTGGACAGTTCAACCCATTCTATTAGCCAGCGCCGGAGACCAAATACCTTAGGTCCGAGAACCACTTCCATGTCTTCACGGACCGAGTCGAGCCAGGTATGGATTTGACCCCCTCTTCGACGTTTCCAATTAGGCAACGGTTTCATGTCGAGGGCACTAGCACTGAGCTCTTGAGGTTAGCGACGAAGAACGTGTTCAAACCATCTCAGCCGTCTTTTCTGAATGGCCTGGAATATTCTTGTGATTTTGTCACAGTGAATGCGGACTGTCTCATTGGAGACAATTTTGGTGTACTTCACTTGAAGGATGCTCCTCAGACAGTAGTGGTCAAAGACTTCCAGTTTCTGTTCATCTTTTACGCGCATAGCCCAATATTTGCATCCGTATAGGAGAACAAACTGCACAGATGCACGGTACACGCGGATGTTTGTTGAGATAGAGATATCGCGTTGGGTATATAAGCACTTGCGAAGGCTGGAAAACACTCGCCACGCTGCATCAATTTGGGAGACAATGTCATCCTTACTCTGTCAATTTGACAGCAATCTCGCTCCGAGGTATTTTAAATTGTCCACTTCTTCTAGTTGTCAGCCACCAATCTCGAGAGATGCCTTCTCTTTGGTAGGGATGCAGCATGAAAGCACTTGGGTTTTTCAAGTGTTTATCGACAAGCCGACGGTTTTCGCGACTTCGTTCACTCGTGCCATTATAAACTGAAACTAGCAAGGCCATATCATGGCATAGTCAAGGTCAGTCAACCGGCGCCCGGGTGCAAGCTCAATACTGTCACCTTCTTGTAGGGCCTTTTGGAGAACCCAGTCACCGGGGTAGTTAAAGAGGATGGGCGACAGGACACAGCCTCGCCGAACGCTTGACCGAATAGCGAAGGGTTCTGAGAGGTTGTTGTGGACTAAAACCTGCGCAGTTGTGAAACGGTAGTATGCCTTGATCATGGCGATTAGTTTTGGTGGTACACCATAAAATGCACATATCCGCCATAGACAGTCACGATGGATGGAGTCGAACGCAGCAGCCAAGTCAACAAAGCATATGGCCGTTAGTTGTTGGTAGCTATGGCGGAATTCAAGGATCCGTCTCAGAGTAAATATCTGGTCCACGCATCCACGCCCAGCGCGAAATCCGGCATGATTGGGTCGCGTCCTGGAGTCACGCACAGATTGGAACCGCCTGAGGATAAAAATAGCTTACATCTTCGCAGCAATGTCGATTAGGCTTATGCCACGGTATTTCTCACATTTTGTCGAATCTTACTTCATGTGGACAGGTACAAGGACGCCTGATCCCCAGTCATCAGGAACGGTCTGTTCTCTCCATGCTTGTCCAATCACCTCATAGAGCCAAGGCGCCAGAGTGTCAACACAATACTTGAAGATTTCAGCAGGGATGCAATCCTCTCCACGTGTCTTATTGTTGCGCAGCCTTTTGATAGCATCGGTGATTTCTGCTTCAGAAGGCGGGTTGCATGACACCGGATAAGAGAAAGATGAAGGAGGCTCTACCGTAGATGGGAGCAGGGGGGGCGTTGGGCTCCGTATCGAAGTTGAGAAGGTGCTCGAAATGCTCACACCAGCGTTCGATCTTGGTCGTGTTCTCAGCTATCAAGCTGCCATTCAAATCACCAACTGAGTCAGTCAGTGGAGACAGTCTACCACTAGCCTGGCGAGTAAAGTTTTAGAGCTTTCGAGTTTCACCAACGTTTGAGGCCTGCTCCATGGAAGTTGCAATTTCAGCCCAGTATTTCTTTCGATATTCTCTGGCCGATTTTTTCATCATCTTTCTTAACTGGTGAACGGAATCGTCATAACGGCCCCTTGCTCGGGCTGTCGCCGCAGACAACCGCAGAGTTTGTCCGCTAATCCAATCACTGTGGCGCCGCTTGGTGCATCCAAGAATCTTCTCGGCTGCTCCATAGACTGACGTTATCAGTAAGAACCATGGGTTACCCCCTTCATTGTCGGCGCGAGTCATGAAACAGGATTGGATTTTTCTACTTAGGACCTCAGTGGTGTTGGGTTGCCGGTTTTGGTGACATCGAGGCATCTAGCGCGGGGCATTTTGGGTGCGGATGAGAGGTGAGCTTTCAAGGGTGTGCGACTAAGAACGTGGTCAAAGCCACGAGCATTACCAGTCTCAGCACCACGCAGCGACCGACTAGCCTGAACCCAGCTACGGAATCTTCAGCTGACTAAAATAAAGTCAATCTGACTGGCTGTATGGCCGTCGCTGGAGTACCAGGTCAGCAAGTGTTGCTGCGGTGCTGGAAGCATGTGCTCGTTACAAAAAGTCGGTTCCGTTCAGCAAAGTTCAGTAATCTGTCACCACTCTCACATCGAGAACGGAGTCCAAAGTGGCCGATAAGATGGCTGTTTGTGGAGTCACCCAGCCCAGATCGGCCATTCCAATCGCTGGCAACAATCAGCATATTGCCAAGAGGAAGCCTTTTGACCAATATCTGTAGTTGTGAGTAAAACATATCTTTATCACGCTGATTAGCAGCGGACGGTGGTGCATAAACAGCGGCAGCGCATATGTTTGTGGAGTGGCTTTTCAAGCGCAAATGAGCCATGCGTTCATTGACTGGTTCCCAGGCAAGTAGTGCACGGCTAGCTTGTTGCGAGAGGCCAATTTCCACACCATGTCTGCTGGAGGAGTCATTGAGGCCACTGTGGTATAGGGTGAAGTGGGGGTCAGCTCCAGGAACTTTTATTTCCTGAGCGCCGGAGTTAGGGAGTCGGACTTCGAAGAGGCAGCAGACATCGACGTTGTACTGATTGAGACTGCACACCGTCAGACTTTGGGTACCAGGGACCAGGAGCGGTCGCAAATTCCAGCATCCAATACCAAGAGTCCGATTTCGATTGAGTAGTCCAGCTCGCAAACTATTCGCCCACACCACTGGACAAGGGTTGTGGAGAGCGTTGGTTTGCGCGGACGCCGTAGCATGGATCGCATTGCAGTTATAAAACATGACCTTCATTGAGGTGACTTGGGAATTTTGGGTGCCAGCGGGTCCCCAACAGCCGCATGGATTGTTCGTTCGAAGTTTTCTCCTCAAGCACTTTGGTTCAATTGCCTAACCAGAAGGCATCGGCGGCAAGCAAACTTATTTAACGGCGGTTCACGCTCGCCATGTCACAACACCGTCGTCGGACTTTGCGACACTTTATAAGCTTTTGGCTTGCCAGGCCTCACCCCGTCACGTCCTGGTAGCACTGCCTCTGCTGCGTCCGCGACTGCTTATTTATCAGACCCGAAAGTCTGCTCAATTCACAGCTTACCTTTCCTGACGGTCGTTCCACTATCCGCCACCCGTGGACCCGCCGGGGAGCCAGCAGCTAGGCTAACGGGTAACCCGCCCTCCCGGGGTATCCCGCTATGGGAACGCTATGGGTCTAAACGAAAAGCACAAAAGAGGGTCTAGCGAGTACCCCTGATATGATCTTGAATTCGGACGACCAACATAGTAAAGTATAGCAAGTAATGTGCGTTAAGGAATGCTCCAGACAGTTTGACCGCGCTGACTTTTTAGAGAATACTTACTGGAAAACTTAAGTTTCGCAGGGTACATTACCAGCCCAAATTACGTTCACACCTGGTTCTATCCAACAGCATCTTCGACTAACCTTTTCATTTTACTGAGCTCATGTGTCTCTTTTTGTTGTCCTCTATGTCAAAATGTCAGTGTGCCCAGGACTAAGCTATAATGACCTGCATAGTGCAGTATCCTGACCGGCTGGGTTAAAAAGTGGTAACAAAGCTGACATCGTCGGACTTTGCCCACGAAAGAGGAAAATACATTTGTCCCGTCCATGGAATCATGTGGCACGTGCATCAATCAGCATATTGGCGTTGATGCCGTGTAAAAATACTTACAAAATAGAGATTACGAAAGTAGATTGACGCAGGGTGCCGCAAATGGTAGCCCAGAATGAGCCTTTGTTCCTTGTGGTGACGGCCTTCCAATAACTTAATAGGCGCTAACAGCTGTGTGGCTTTGAACGTGTTTCAAACGAAACAATCTGTGAGACAATAGCACAAGTGAATGGAAACCTCGTTGTTTACGGTCGTAGGTTTAAAGAGCAACACTGTATCGTGTATAATTATATGTGGGTATTTATTCTAGTAATTTGGGGAGATCTGACATCATCAATACAATTGAATAAACCGCAAATTCTCAGAGCTAATAAGTAAAATTAATTAGTTGCTTATTTATCAATCATAGCCCAGTATATCGGTGATAGCAAAACATGCGAGGCAGTAATTAGGAACAAAAGAAAAGACCAGGAGACAGTAAAAAGATAGGTTGGCTTTTATTGGCAAATTTGCAAGTGGAAGTGGGTTTGCTGGATTTAGGGAGAAAAAAAGTATTGCGTGTGAAAGGTTTATCACGCTGTTGAGACCTTGTGAGAAAAAATTAATGGATTGCCAGGAACCGCAGCTCACAACAATATAATTGCACTGTTACTTACAGAATCAGCCGACCGAAGCAGACGACATAATTGCAACCTATCACTCGGCTTTTGAACACCAAACTCCGGATTCATGGTTATTTACATCTTTTAAGCGTGTACGACAACAAATATGGTACTGATAATCTGGGACAAAATACAAAAGCTGGCAGACAGTGAAAATGTTCGATGCACTTTTATCGGGAAATGTGTGAGTGGAATGGGGTCCGTTGATTTTTATGAGAACGACGCCATCATCTCACATCCAATCATCCTGCTGATTGTAGCGTGCGAGGGCTTAAAATGTCCATCGTTGTGGAAGACATAATAGATGGACAGGGGCTTGATTTCATGGTCATGTAAGTATACATCTCATTAGTGAAGCAGCCGTCAGGAAGGCGCGAGAGGGGAAACCTACCACAAGAATCTTAGGCGCGCTTCAGTTAGAGACTAGAAGTGGATCAGGTTGCAATTGGCAGTCCACTGGGGCCCAAATTCATGTATGCTTTTACGTGTTTTCTAGAAGAAAAGGCGTTGCCAGACTTAATATGACAAAATTATGCACAAGTTGTGTGGATGACATATTGACGATTGTAAATTCGAAAGAGAACAATGGTGAGTATATATGTGTACACAAATGTACTAATCTATATCCCGATCAACAACCGGCAAAGTATCGAGCCCGATAGATTGGGGTTTAGGGCATTCGCCCTGACCAAAGTGACGCGGGTTCGAATCTCGAGTGTGGAGGCAATTTCCGCGGCTACACTGGAGTTGTGTATCCCCATCTGATGAGACCTAATGAAGTCGAACTACGTAAAATGCAAGTACAAATGTTTCTGCCGGTAATGCCTAAGAACAATGATGACTTCCTTTCTTTTATGAGTACCCTACATCCGAATATTAAATTCTCAATGTGAACAGAACAGCTGAACATGCTATTCTTACGAGACAGCGTCATGCTTCGAGAGAACGATGGTTCTATAGGGCACTCGGTCTTCCTGAAAATGCGTGGAAAGGACAAGATCTGCATTTCATGAACATTGAACAAATGCAGGGGAAATAAAATCTTGTGCCTACCCCTTTCAACAAGGAAGGACTATATGCTCTAGTGAGACCCTACCTGCAAAGCTTTCCTGCATCAGAACCGCCGTGTCTATCCCCCATGCTTTATCAAGAAGTACATCAATTTTCAGTTCTAAAAAGCCCATAATTATATCCTTAACCATAAAGAATGATGGCATTTCGAATACAATCAAGCAATCCGTGCGATGTACCAAAGAACGAATCTTAAACACAGCAACAGTCTCCTTTTCAAGTCCTTCTTGTAGCCCTTCAGTAAAACAGCCTGAGGCTGGCTTGGCGTTGCATGCCACCTAAAACTCTGTGTATATGAAATCACATGCACCTGCGGATGTTAGCACATTGGGCGTACGTACACTCAATTGGCAGCCAGGGCCCCTGACCACCTGCCTACCTAACTTTCCAAGCACAATGATAGAGTACTACGGTCCCGAATTTCTTAGCATCTGCTTGACCGGGATAATTATGTCGACGTGAAAACCACTTTTTGATGATTCTTCGCATGCGAACAAATCAAACCCTGCGCTACTTGAAAGTGGCCTACATACGATGGTATAGACCCAAACCAACCCGAATTTTACGGAATTCATTAACTCCTGATTTATACGTTGCTTTAAAAAATATCACTGCCAATTTTTTTCACAGAATTATAAAATTGGCTTCCATGGATGCCACACATATACGTTTTTCATCAGTAATCTCCACTCACTTTACTTATTGAAAGAAGGCGCAATGAACGATCTAATAAGTACAAAAGAGAAATATTTGGTGCATGCCTTCCATAAAATATATTTGAATTTATCGAGGCAGTCAAAACCAATGATTAAAATGCAAACTATTTAAGTAGCATTTTTTTACAGAATCAACTTTCTCGCAGCGTTCAAAAAGAAGCTCATCACAGAGTCGACATTCTAGTTAGACTGAAAAGAGCTGATCTCTCCTGCATGATAAACCGTATTGAAACCCGACCTAATGTAGTTTTGCGAGTGATTGCCGATATTTTTCTAATTGCGGAATGTGTCATGCAGCACTTTCTATGCTGTATATCCTTACCCGGAAAGGGGGATGGCGTTTCGAATAAAATCAAGCAACCCTTGCGTTGTAGCATGAAATAGAAAAGAATACAACGCAGCAAAACTCATTTTTCTTAGGCCCTACTAGTAGCCCTTCAATGAAACGGACTGGGGCTGCTTTGCCGTTGCCGGCCACGTTAGATTGTGTTTATGGATTGACATGCGCTTACGGATGCAAGTACATTGGGCGTACGTAAAGGCAACTGGCAGCCAGAGCCGCTGAACACTTGCCAACCTAGCTTTTTCAGCAAGAAGATAGATTAGCATGGTCCTCAATTTTGAAGCATATTCTAGGCAGCGGTCATCATGTCGACGATAGAACCGCTTTTCGATCATTCGGACCCTGAGACAATTTTAAGTGGCCATTCTTACGGCTGGATAAATTCCGCCCGACGCTAAATTTATTGAATTCATAAAATCGTGCTTTGTTCGTTTCTTTTAGCATTATATCCTTGCTTGTGTTTTCTACCCCAACTTGTGACCTTTCTCTCTATGGATGCTACGCACATACATTTTCCTTCAATAATCTCCATTTATTTAACAGTGGCAGCTCAGGAAATTTTAGATTGATGTCCACTTGTCTACCATCACATCTCTTTTTTCATAAATAGCCTAAAAATTCACGATATGATTAAACAGGCCCTTTTTACATTGCATAACTGCCTTCTTACTTTGTAGCATCAAGCATGATGGTCGCCTTAATTTTGCGTCAGCGGTGTTACTCGTCACCATTGCTTGCTTCATGTGTTCACTCTTCTCTGTGATAATGGACTCCCGCAGGATACCGAGAGCTCAGGATAATTATCCAAATGATCGGGTTCTCGACAATCCTTCGTCATAATGTACGCAAATAGCTGGACCGCGAACGTTCTCCGTCCGAATGTGCATTTCCAGTCTACTTAAGACTCAAACAAATATGTGAAGTGCGTCAAGTATATTCTGTCACGCTAGGTATGTAAACGGAGTTGTAGTGGTGCTGCTGCCCATCACCTCCAAACGTGAGAGGGCGCCGACGTGGTCTCACGGCGGGGACAACCTTGGCTGCCCAGTCTCTCGACCCAGCGCGTTGGCCGATGTCTGAATGCACGGCGTGACCTTTACCCTGGAGTGCACGTGAGGCAGTCGGACGAATGAGCGTGCTGAAACGCTCTGGGCCAGTTAGCGTCCTCAAGTCCCTATGCATCCCTTGTAACTATTATGCCTGCTTAGCCTCACTTGGGACGCGGCTAGTTTCCTAGCTGGTCGTGCTTTCCAAGTCACACTTCTTTCATCTATTCTCCGTTCCTTTCTGAACACAAGAAGCTATTTCTACTATTCTGGCCTCCACAGACTTCTCCTCTACTAAGAAAACTGACCTGGAAGATTGTAGGTGTTAGGGTTAACCGTCTTAAACTTAACTCCTATAGAGTCACTTGCCATTACTGATACTAATTTTGCTCAAGTCACTCCGACCTTACTGGAGTGTAGTAAAACTTCAGAATTTATTGCCACTCACATTAAAGATTTTTCTAGAAACCAATCGAATTCAAAGGATTGCTCCTGTGTAGCATGCCACATGTATTTTCTAAATAACCTCACTTCTGGGCTAAATGACATCTATTTTCAATCATCACTGTTCTGATCATAGTAAAGCCTTCGAATTTGTGTTAACACTGAATAGAATTTTCTCCAATTTTCCAACCCGAAGCTAGGAGCACCCGCAGTTACGAGTCCCTCTTCAAGAATAATAATCATTTCCAAATCCAAAAATTTATTTTCAGAATATTGATTGGATTCACCATAGCACGTGTACACTCACCAGTTAACCAAAAAAATATCCAACCAAAAAGTAAATTTGAAAGGCAGTTTCAAATGGCATCAGGTGTCCCCATAATGATGAATAAGAAGAACGTGAGTACATTCTACTACCATAGACATCGTTCTTCTCCGAGTAGAAGTAATGCCTGTCGTAGAAGTCTTCCAGTGTTCGCCAGAACCCACTTTTTCCAAGCGTTAAATTCTGCTTTGGTATCAGAACGCTTAATGCCCTCTATGATTGAACTGATGTTTTGAATTCTGAGTTCAGCCAGCTGCAGGATGTGTACTGAAGGATCACTATTTTCCAACAGCTTCTCCTCCAACTTGACGTTCAGCATCGCCCCCGGAATGGCCATCGTTATCTTATCTAAGGTAGTGGGTACTGCGACAAGCGCAGTCATGCGTGGCCCCCTGAAAAGACTAAATACAAAAATACTTTACAATTGAAAACTCAAGTTATAAGATGAAAGGCCATAAGACCGCATTCATTCTTGAAATAGGAAATGAGCGACAAATGGTTGACTCACAGCAACTCAAGAATAATATCGACACGTGCAGTCTGAATGGTACACCAGACATTCTTGACGAGCGCTGCACTTTGAATTGTAATGCACTCAGGCTTTGCTTCTGCCCCGCTCATGGTCATTTCAAATTCAGTCCATACAGTCGAAACGAATGGCTCGACTATTTCCAATGACTGGCTCGGATTTACGAGCTTTAGCGCAGCATCTGCATAATTCACCTGTCCCCCAATTCGCGGACATTGTTTTGGTCCTGCATGACAATAAAAAAAAATTGGTTGGTAATTTCATGTTGTCCAAACCGTCCACATTAAACATGGCAGCATTTATAATAGCATGCGTAATAAGGGGTCCAATTACCAGAGTTGCTGAAACAGGCAAAACCCGAAGTAACACGAAACAGCAATGCACAAATCAATGAAAGCATTTCTGACTGAGGGGTCAACAATGCAGCTTTGGCGACTGTCGTGCTTTTATACACACTTTTGACCAATCAGCTTTCACCTCCTCGGGCAGCATAACTGTATGCTTCAAGACTGGTTTGTTTGACGAAGGACCATGCAGGAGAACAACGAATCAACTAAAAGCGCAAGGCCTGAGAGTGTATGCTGATACCACTGCTAATATCTCAGGTTCCCTAATCAAGGAGAAGATATAGCAATATGAGTTAGAATTGCAAAAAACCGTAAGGACAGATTCAATATTAGAGATAGCGAAATACATTTGCTGTTAGTCTATCGGAGTTAGGACAAAACAGGTTAGCGTTTAGAGAGAGTCAAGTACACTTTCGTAATAGGGGAATATTTTTCATACGGTGCTATGAACGAGGGTATTGGGTGTTGCAAGATTCCGAAGAGTCGAAAGCGTGTGAAGTATAGCACATATTACTTAACCCAGCTCACTTATTCTCTGGACGATATTGGTTTGTGTAAGGCAGTCGCCGATCGGTGAAACGCATTCGGGGCAACTTTGTAAACAGTTTTATTAGTAATTGGGTTCTTCTCAAAAAGCCACTGGTGATTTTCAACGAAGTGCAATGTCACTGTGAAATACAAATTGAATTCAAAATGATAATATCTCGTGTGCTGTAAGGTAAGAAGGGTGAATTTAATTAGGTCTAGACTAAACTGCAGTGTGAAATTGTGGAACATGTTTCTTGAACAACACGTTACAGTTGAAAGTAACACATTTCATTGTAATAATAATCGCATAACGACAATAATATGAAGATCGAAAACCGTAGAACATTGAGTATCAAATGGATGGGACAATTAATCACCCTTTAGAATGAAACTTTACTAGGTAGTTAAACGTTGTGGACGGTAACTAACTATCTCCGTAGGTTACCTTACCTGCTGTATAAATTCACGTATAATGATTATCACTGCTGTCAAATGGCCAGACGAAATTTCTAAAGTCCAAAGGCCAAATGAACCCACTACTGCTATCATATCTCCATTCACATAGTAGAAATCCCTGTGTGTACTCTACTTAATCAAGCGGTATGCCCAACTAGATATATTTTAGTTGCTTTTTAAGTCACGTAAGATGACGTAGTTGTAATTGCAAAATTTTCATTAGATACTATAGGGAATTTTGTAAGCAATTTACATAAATACAATTTCCCTGATGAAACACTGATCACAATAGAGCTAGTTGCCTGGTTCCCATCTAAATGACTCGAGTGAGCAAAACATTGTCCAAAAGCTGTCTTATAATTCCTCGCCAAGACTGAATGCGCTGCACTTAGAGGGCAACACTTAACCCAGCATTATGCACTTTAAACATCTTAAATGATTTATAATGCGATCGCTGCCGTCTGTATTTCTTAAGATGTGACAATCGATAAACCGAAAGCTGTGGAATTGGGTCTCGTTAAACCCAATGTGGTGACTCTGCATCGTACATGAAAAAATATATTTTCATGAAAAGCAACAGCTAGAGGTACATGACGCACCCATTAACTGAACACCTCGAAGAATTAATTTTACACTCGATAAGAAAGCTGAAGTTAAAGTTTCCTTTCTAGTTACTTGAAGAATCAAGCCTGTCGAACAGATAGAAAGAACGGTACATGTTGCATGGAAGAAGTCACCCTGTCGCTCAACAATAATGTGCTGCCTACAGCATGGTACATGGCAAGAACACACACAATCAAACAAACAACGCTAGCCAGCCGAACTGATGTAAGTACGAAAATTGTTTTTCCAATATCGACTTTATCGAAGGCTTGTGCGCCTGTGATTTAGACAAAAAGAAAATTCAATGAATGTTCCCAGCTCTGTGCTAAAATGACCAAAGCAACTCTTATTTAAGAACATTTTACGCCATCTGATCGTGATAACTGAGCATCAGGTAGGATATTTATAAAATCTGTCTACGAAATCCTGTAAAATGCCCATTTTTCTGCACTATTGGTCATCACTAGCAAACCGGCTTTTATTCATGTTCGAGGACGTAAAATTATTAATGAGTAACTGAAGGCGTGAAAAACATGATTTTCCGAAGAACAGAACTAAATATATATATATATATATATATATATATATATATATTCACTCAGAAATGTGCGAACACCGATCGAATAGGCTTCCGAACTAAACAAAGTTCATGTGGTGGTCAGAGGTCCCCAACGGGTGACCGCCTGCAAGGCCAATGCCGGCCAAGTCATAATAGCAGTAAGTGGGGTATGACAGCATCTGGTGGACCAACTGCGCCGTCTGTGAGTGCGTTTGTTTGTGTTGTCCGACCAGCTCGTGTTCAGGGTTATGTTGGGCTGATGAAGGCTAATAAGCCCGAAACAGTTCTGTATCAAGTTACCCCCAGATGCTGTCATACCCCACTTACTGCTATTATGACTTGGCCGGAATCGGCCTGGTAGGCGGTCACCCGTTGGGGACCTCTGACCACCACACGAACTTTGTTTAGTTCGGAAGCCTATTTAATCGGTGTTCGCACATTCCTGAGTGAATATATATATATATTAACATAGGTGAAGATACGAGGTCCAGATAAGTTATCCTGATCATCATCCCCCAAAGAAGGCGAAGAAGAAAACAAGGCACTGTCGTGGACCACACTGTAATTGTGCTGACGTTTCGGAAATGCACTATTTTCCATCATCAGAGTGGTGGTTTGTGTGTTCCTGCTTGCCGAGAGTTGGAATGCCGCGCAGACTATCTGCTGTTGTAGCGATGGCTGACGCACGAGCGCTGAACTTAGTTCTGTCCGTTGATTGGCTGCGGCACCTCCATTGTGGGTGCCTGGCGCCCGTGTGTGTCATCCGTTGCCTGTCCGTGTGTCGTTAACGCGTCTACGTTAACCGGCCCGGTAGTGTGACCACCGCCCGACCTCCCCTCTGAGCCGGATGCGCGGATCAGCCCTCGTTCCAGGCCCGGTGTCCGTCGGGGGGTAGATGAGTCCTCCCAGTCGTGTGCGCGGCGAAGCACCCTCTCTGCCCGTCCTCCTACATCCCCCGTCGCCTCTACGTTTGTTGTTGTCATCATCAGGTCTGTGTGCGTATTGTGTGCACTTGGCCGGCTACTATCGGCTCTCCTTCCATACTCGGGTGGCTTGACCGGTTGGCATTCAAAGCGCGGACCCGGCTCACATGTTTGGGCTCGTCGGTGGACCGATGGCTCATGTCGGTCGTTGGAGTCGCTATTAGTTCTCCTCCTCTGCCGCGTCGGTGGCCACTGTTGACGAAGTTGCAAGTCGCTTGCTAGCGCCGGCGGCGGCCTCGTCGGGGCTGATTGGCGTCTTGTTCGGAGGGCCTGATAGGCTGGATTTAAATCAATATTTCTGTTGATTGTGCCCACGGATGCCCAACTTTCAAGCACCAATCTGGTCATCTTGTCGTTGGATCGGCCGATGAATTTTGCGTTTTCGAAAGCGAACTTATGCTTCTCCCGGTCCATGTGGCCGTATACCAGTGACAGTTTATACTCGCGATCGACTGCAAGTTGGTGTTCATGCAGTCTTGTGCAGAGGCGTTTACCCGTTTCACCAACATACCCTGCACCGCAATTTTGGCATGGTATGCTGTAGACCACTGCAGATTGTTCCGTTGCCGGAAGCGGTCCTTAGGTCTCATTATCTGCTGCCGTATGGTTGAATCGGGTTTGTGAGCCACCCCAATTCGGAAAGGGTTCAGGAATCGAGCTGTCGCCTCCGACACATTTTTCACGTAGGGGATCGCTAGCCAGAACTTTGGTTTTTCGTCGTCTGGTCGGCTTCGGATGGGCCTTTGTCGGCATTCACGTATGAAGGATCGCGGATAACCGTTAGTTATGAACAGGGAATCGAAGTATTTCGCCTCCGCCTTTTTCCCGTCCTGATCGCTGCAGTGCGTTTGAACGCGTTGGAATAGAGATCTAACGCAACTGCGTTTGTGACCAATTGGGTGGTTACTTTGGAATTGCAGGATGCGTTTGGTGTTCGTTGCCTTCCGATAGACCGTAGTTTTTATCCTCCCCTCGGAAGTCCTCTTGACATGCACATCCAGAAAAGGCAACCGTCGTTATCTTCCTCTTCCATCGTTAATTGGATGTCAGGGAATATAGAATTCAGTAAGGTCTTAAAGCTCTGAACGTCGTTCCTTTTGATTACGACAAAGGTGTCGTCAACGTATCTAGTCCAGAATTTCGGACAGTAAGTCCGGAAGACTAGTCGTTCTAGCCTCTGCAGGACTGCCTCGGCAATAAGTCCCGACAGGGGGGAGCCCATCGGTGTTCCCTTCGTCTGTTCATAAACATGGTTGTTGAAGCTGAAGAAAGTTCTGAGGCACAATTCCAACAGCTCAGTGACGTGTTGTCGTTTAAGTTGCTGGTCCTCGTCCTCATACTTTTCGGCGAGTAGTCCATCAATAGTGCTTACGGCGAGGCCAGTTGGAATAGAGGTGAATAGAGACACCACGTCAAACGATACCATCATCTCGTCTAAATCTATTTCTAGATGCCTTATGTTCCGCAGAAACTGTTCAGCCGACTTAACTGTGGATTCGGAATCCTCGGTGAGGAAGCGGAACCGCTTGTAGAGCCACTTCGATAGTCCAAACGTCGGAGTACCACGCAAGGAGACGATGGGGCGAAGGGGCACTCCAGGTTTATGCACTTTTGGCAGACCGTAGAAACGCGCCATCGCGGCGTCTGTGGCTTTTCCGGTCAGTGCTTCTCCTCTTTTGAGGGCCCCGGACTTCTTCAGCTTTTCAATCGCCCTGTTAACGCTGTTCACATGTTTCTTGAACTCTCCCGCTCCCGAAAGCTGGTAGGCGTTTCTGTCCTCCAACAGTCCTTGTAGCTTCGCCCTGTACTCAGTCTTATCCATGACAACCGTCGAGCGTCCCTTGTCGGCTGGCAAGGTGACGATATCCCTCATCTTTCGGATTCGCATAACTTCTCGGACTTCTGCCTCGGAGATCGTCGTCAAAGGTTTGTGCTGGAGGAGGAGGGTTGACACTTGCTGTCGCATGGCGTTCTTACTCTCTTCGTTTGCTTCACACTTCTGGAGCGCCGATTCGAAAGATGCAACAAAGTCTAGGGGCGAGCATCTCTCGTGTTGAACTTAGTGTCGTAGGAAAAGACTGCCAACTGTTGTGGAGTGAGAGGACGTGATGAAAGGTTATGGACCAGGGCACCATCAGCAGGGGACTGATTTGTTGGACCTATTCTGGCAAACTTCTGAAACGTCAGCACAATTACACTGTGGTCCCGTTCGCTCACTCAGGAACAACTAGCCATACTATCCTATGACGCAAAGTTCAGCACGAGGGATGCTCGACCAGAGGACTTCGTCGCATCCTTCGAATCGGCGCTTCAGAAATGCGACACAAATGAAGAGTGCAAGAATGCCATGCGGCAACAAGTTGCAACTTTACTCCTCCTACATAAACGCCAATCGACGATTTCCAAAGCAGAAGAACGAGAACTTCTGAGGATACGTAAAATGGAGGATATTGTCATCTTGCCCGCCGATAAAGGACGCTCGACGGTCGTCATGGATAAAGCTGAGTATGCGGCGAAGGTAAGCAATCTCTTAGGCGACAGGGAAACGTATGCAACATCGACTGCCAACGAGTTCAAAAAACTCATGAACAGTGTCAACAAGACGGTCGACAAGCTGAGAAAAGCGGGGGCCCTCACAAGAAGAGAAACCCTGGCCACAAAAGCCACTGATGCCTTGATGGCGCGCTTTTACGGCCTGCCAACAGTCCACAAGCCAAGTGTGCCCCTACGCCCCATCGTCTCATTAAGGGGCACCCCAACTTTTGGGCTGTCAAAGTGGTTATACCAGCGACTTTCCTTCCGCACCAAAGATTCGCCCTGGACGGTGAAATCGGCGGAAGAGTTCTTGACGCGCATTCAGTGTCTTGAAGTCGAGAAGGACGAGGTGATGGTGTCATTCGATGTGACCTCGTTATTCACCTCAATCCCACCTGCCCTGGCCATCAACACTATCGACAGTCTTCTTCGTGAAAAATATGACGAGACCGAGCAAAAACTCAAGCGAGAGCGCATCATTGAGCTCCTTGAACTGTGTCTGAAGACATTTTTCACATTCAATGGCCAGGTGTACGAGCAAAAGAACGGAGCACCAATGGGCTCCCCTCTGTCAGGACTCATTGCGGAAGCAGTTCTACAGAGGCTCGAACAGCTAGTCTTCAGCTCAGACCCCCCGAAGTTCTGGGCCCGGTAGGTCGATGAGACATTCGTCATACTAAAGAGGAGTCATGTGCAAGCCTTCAAGGCGTTGCTGAATTCAATCTTTCCCGACATCCAGTTCACCATGGAAGAAGAAATCAGCAATCAGTTGCCCTTACTTGACGTCCAAGTTACAAAACTGACAGACGGGAAGATAAGGACAACGGTCTACCGTAAGGCAACCAACACC
>JAYGXS010000010.1:2912265-2927837 GCA_036362985.1 Ligula intestinalis | reverse complement strand
CAAACACCAACCTCCGACGATGCAAGCCTGTACGCTTTCGAAACGTCAGGATATTATGCCCATTATTCCCGAGATCGCCTCTTCTTCTCATATATATATATATATATATATATTTACTCAGGAATGTGCGAACACCGATCGAATAGGCTTTAGAACTAAACAAAGTTCGTGTGGTGGTCAGAGGTCCCCATGACCCATGCTGATGATGGTTAATTAGCCCGAAACAGTTGTGTATCAAGTTACCTCCAGATGCTGTCATACCCCACTTACTGATATATATAAGAAGTTTGGTTAAATCGTAGGAAACTCACTCCTTATCAGAATTCTTCCCGTTTCCCGTCAGTCTTGCGATGAACCAAAACGTCTAGGAATGCTAATTGCCCATCGTTTTCTGCCTCCATTATGAATTGAATATCTGGAAAAATGGCGTTTAGGAGGGCATGAACGTTGTTGACTCCTTCCCGCTTGATAATGACGAAAGTGTCATCTACATAACAGGCCCAACATTTAGGCTTGTGGTCGGCGAACACTAACGTTTCCAACCTCTGTAGGACTGCCTCAGCGACGAAACCAGATAGAGGTGATCCCATCGGTGTACCTTTGGTTTGCTCGTAGACTGTCCCTTCAAAGGAAAAGTAAGTTCAGAGGCAGTACTTCAGCAACTGCAAGAGGTGTCCACGTTTAAGTGTTTTGGCTACCTCGATATATTGGCTGTCAAGTAGGTCACTTACGGTTTCAATGGAAAGACTCTGCGGGATCGAGGTGAATAATGAAGTGAGGTCAAATGATATCATGTTCTAATCTGCCTCGAGTTTTAATCCAGTGAGTCTCTCCAGAAAATATGTGGCTGATCGGACTGTCGTACCTGAGCCTGACGTAAGGGGATTCAAGCGTCGGAGCATCCATTTGGTCAGGTTAAAGGTGGGAGTGCTGCGGAGTGACACGATCGGATGAAGTGAAACACCATCTTTGTGAACTTTGGGTAGGCCGTAGAGCCTTGTCATGGCTGCATCGTTCGGTTTGATGGCTAATCGTTCTGCTCTGGTCATCGCACAATTGCTCTGTAGCGTGGTATATGTGGAGTTGATTTGATTTACCAACGTATTTATCGGGTCCCCTTCAGACTTCTGGTATGCTTCGTAGTCCTCGAGTAATGCGTTGGCCTTTCGTCGGTATTCGGCTTTGTCTAGTACAACCGTAGACCACCCTTTGTCTGCCGGTATTATGACGATTGTCTTGTCCGTCCTCAGCCTCCTCAAGGCGTCTTGTTCTGTTTTTGAGATAACCGGCCGGCATTTTTGCGTCATGATAAGAGACGTTATTTGTTTTCGAATTAGGTTTTGCGTCTCAGCGGGCTCATGAGAGTGCTTAAAAACCGACTCGATGGCTGCTATCAGATCAACCGGGTTGAAATCAGAGATGTTTAAAACCGGCAGCGTGTTGCAGCACTCTAATTTGCTCTGGCTTGAGGTCTTTGGATTACAGGTTGTGAGCCAATTGTTGTTCCTCCTCTTCTGCGACGGAACCCAGATTTCAAAATGTATCCATCAGTTCTCTATCTCGTCTGGACCTCAATTCTCTGGCTCGTTTATCAATAGCTAAGCGGAGTAGCTCTGTACCGTTTTCGCCGATGATTTTTGAGCATATCAAAGATGATTCTTCAATCATCCGGCGGTATATGTTCCGTCGGAAACATCAGTCTTGAATGAGGACCCGAGTCATCCGCCTACCATGCTGCATCACCCATTTCCTCGCCAATATTATGTTCACCGGTGGCTTGTGGGTCAAGCTCTTCGGAAGCACTCCATTGTCAAGGCATCTGTGAAGAAATTCTATTTGCGCGTATGTTGAAGACACGCGAAGTGCAAAGATTTTCCATCGTAGTGCTGACGGTAGTGCTTCGCGCCCGAATATATTGCTGATAGAAGCGAAAATGCGTGTTCCCGGACATAATTGAGAAGGTAAGGCGATCACGGGAACCAAAGGTTTATCGTCCTGACGTTTCGGAATCATACAAGCTTCCATTGTCAAAGGTAATAGTCACACGAATTGTCACAGTATTTAAGGGTAACATCAGTTAGGCAGGCCAATGACTGTTGTTGTCATGCGTCCGTGGGCTCGTCTCAGTAGGAGGGGGGGGGAGGGAGGAATGGAGGGGGGAGCGTCGGGGTGATAACGGTCATTGATCGGGTTGTCATGGTCCGTTGGTAGGGTTCACCTGTCCTCCTGCTGTGTTGACAACTTTCCGCCAGCGTGTGAACGGTGGTTGCCATGTCCGTGTTCACGTGTCGGCTGCTGCCGGGCTGGTGATCATCGCTGTCTGGTCCCAGCGTGTGTTTGTGTTTGTCTGCATTGCTCTTCTTGTCATGCGGCCGTGGGCTCGTCTCCGTGGGAGGTGGTGGTGTCGTCGGGGTGATAATGGTCATTGATCGGGTTACCATGGCCCGTTGGTTGGGTTCACCCGTCGTCCTGCTGTGTTGACTGCCTCCTGCAAAACTGCGAACGCTTGTTGCCAGGTACATGCTCCCGTCTCGGTTGCTGTCGGGCTGGCGATCATCCTCGCTGTGGTCTGGTCTCAGCGCGTGCTCGCGTTCGTCTGCGTTCACATCCTGTTGCTGATCCCGCGGGCCTGTAGACGACATGGCTTGCCTTCCGTTCGCGACTGCATCTGGCGGTCGTTTACGCTCGTGTGTGGTTAGCGCGTCTGGCCGGCGTTCCCTTCCGTGGTCGTGTTGCTTATACTTAAGCCGTAAAGCTTGGAAGGCTGCCGGCAGCGTCACACAGCGGTTGATAGAATTTGATGTGGTATGCCAGGCTTCGAGTGTCTCCCTAGCTGTTTGGTCGCATCCTCGTCCCAGGACTTCAGCGTCTTGAAAAGCGAACGTATGATCTGTAGCTGCACAATGTTCTGCCACTAGGGAGCGTTCTTCCTGTCTGCGCACCGCTCCTTCGTGTTCGTACATGCGGGTCTGCAATCGCTTGCCCGTTTCCCCGACATAGTTCACTTCACAGGAACTACATTTGATCCGATACACGACGTTGGCCGTTTCACCTCGGGACAGGGGAGCCTTTGGTTTCATTATCAATCGACGGATCGTTGCTTCGGGTCTATGGGCGATGCCGATACCTAATGGTTGCAGGAGTCGAGCGGCTGCTTCGGACACGTTTGCAATATACGGTAGCGCCCGCCAGACTTTTGGTTGGTTGTCCGTTGGCTTTCTGATTGGGTTGACCCGTCTACTGCGCTCTATGAAGCTCCGGGGGTATCCGTTGGTAGTGAACATCTGCTGTAGATAGCGGAGTTCGGCCACTTTGTCGGCTCTTTCGCTGCAGTGAGTTTCAGCTCTTTTGTACAGACTTCGTACACAGCTGCGTTTGTGAGACAATGGGTGCTTGCTTTGGTAGTTCAGTATCTGACGCGTGTTGGTGGCTTTCCTGTAAACCGTCGTCCTTAGGTTCCCGTCGGACTTGCGATGAACCAACACGTCCAGGAACGCCATCTGCCCATCGTTCTCCGCCTCCATTGTAAATTGAATATCCGGAAAAATTGAGTTGAGGAGGGCATGGAAGTCCGTGACTCTTTC
The DNA here is from genome assembly GCA_036362985.1 of Ligula intestinalis. Taxonomy (NCBI): domain Eukaryota; kingdom Metazoa; phylum Platyhelminthes; class Cestoda; order Diphyllobothriidea; family Diphyllobothriidae; genus Ligula; species Ligula intestinalis. Next base: position 2,924,253 of record JAYGXS010000010.1, on the reverse strand, counting down.
CCGTTTTAGGATGACGACAGTGTCGTCTACATAACGCGCCCAAAACTTTGGCTTGTGGGTGGCGAACACTAGTGCTTCTAATCTCTGGAGGACCGCTTCGGCGATGAAACCGGATAGTGGTGATCCCATCGGTGTACCTTTGGTTTGCTCGTACACCGTCTCTTCGAAGGTAAAGTAGGTTTTGAGGCAGTACTTTACCAACTGCATGAGATGTCCGCGTTGGGGTGTTTTGGCTGCCTCTATATAGCGTGTGTCAAGTAGGTTGCTTACAGTTTCAATGGCCAGGCTCTGTGGGATCGTGGTGAACAGTGAGATGACGTCGAAAGATATCATGATTTCATCTGCCTCGAGGTGTAACCCGGTGAGTCTCTCCAAGAAATCCGTGGCCGATCGGACTGTCGTATCAGAGCCCGAGGTAAGGGGATTCAAGCGTCGAAACATCCATTTTGCTAGGTTAAATGTGGGTGTGCCTTGCAATGACACGATCGGACGAAGTGGAGTACCCTCCTTGTGAACTTTGGGTAGATAAAAAAGACGAAAGCCCTGCGCTTAGAGGGCAAGACTTCGTTTAACAGTTATTACATCATACATGATTTCGTATGTGATTTCTTACTATTTAGTCGTCCAAAGGGCAATACAAGTGATGGTAACTTATGTAATGATCACAGCATTGTCACTCCCCACACCTTCGATAGATTACTGAAATAGATGTTTATTGCATGTTGGCATGCTTATTTTGTTTGACCTAGATATTCTCAATGTCATATGACCAGTTTGGTTACACCCATCTCAAAATTGATGTGATACAATCGAATGCGCTCAAAACTCTTTTAGAGCATTTATGGCATAAAATACTTCTTTTTTTCTGAAAGCTACATTATTTAAACTTCCCACACTCATTTTGGGGTTCTCACACAGAACAATGCAAATGTATAAGAAGTTTGGTTTTGAGGTACTTATTGCCTAGGATATTCCCTCGATATGAGAATTCTCTCCATTTCGCCAAAAGCAATGCCAAATTCTTTGAAAACAATAAATTCGAATGCTTATTTTCCAAACTAATAATAATTCGTAGAGTAAAATCTACTTATTGGATTAAAATAACGTAACAGAATTCGTCATGACGATTTATTTGACATCCTGTAAAATAAGCTAAAAATATATCTATATAACGTTGGAGAACGTTTGGAAATAAAAAGGGGCCAATTTGGAGAATACGACCGTCAAACCATGCTGACATACAACCATATCCTGACTTTATATAACCTTACTGACGTCTACTACCTTAGGTCCCTTGCCAGTCTGTATAGCACCCCTTCATTATCGAGGACTTTGTTTTGTGCCTAGCACAATCCAGACGTTAAAACTATGTCACACCGATTTGCAGAACAACGTACATCAAAAAATCGATTGACCTCGAACAAACACTGGATATGGGAGAGAGTATAGAAAGGAATGTTGATAGTGAAAATTATTTTTAAATTCAAAAACAAAGCCTTTTTTCAAATTGCTTTTTTCCTCCTATCTTTATTGAAGTAAGTGGACCTAATTGGCTTTGGAATAAACTTTAGTGCGAAATATGACAGAATGGGTCTTGAGAAACAACTCAGAGTTGTAATTTTTCAAAGCTATCTAATTGTGCCGTATTTGGCGAATTCTCGTCCACAATAACTTTGTTTCTTCAATCGGTTGATCTTGAATTTTTTTACAAAGCCCCAGAAAGTTTGACCACGCTGAGTTTGCAGACAACTCTTATTGGTAAACTAAGTTAGGCAGGTTACATTTTCAGTCCAAATTGCTTCTACATCTAGTTCTCCGCACAGGTTTCACTGACTAAATTTTTCGCTGAACTGTTGTATTTCTTGTTGTTGTCCTGCAAGTCAAAATATCCGTCTGCCGAGGACTAACCTATGATAACCCACATACTGTAGCATCCCGACTGGCTAGGTTACAAAATAGTAGCCTTGCTGACATCTTCGGATTTTGCCCACGAATGGAGAATAGTCATTTCTGTGGACCATGGACTGATGTGGCACGTAGATAAATTGGTATACTGACTTAGATGCCGTATATCAAATTGTACAAAGAAAGTTGTGGAGACAACAGTAGATTGGCACAGACTGCCGCAAACTGCAACCCAAAATAAGCCTATGATCATTGGGGTGCCGGCCTTCCAATACCTTATTAGGTTTAACCACTTGAGTGGCCATCACAGTGTTGCTAACGAAGCAATCTGTGGGACAATGGCACAGGTGAAGCGAAACCTCGTTATTCACGGTTTTGGGTTGATGTACTGTTTTGGTTCAATGGTGAGTTGCATCTCATGTATATGTTTTACATTCATTGGAAGTGCTTAGTGTTTGAAATAAACAGTTGCATTTGGAATAAAGAACTGACCCTTCTTTTGGAGAAAACTCTTACCTGCTACTGCTCCTCGCTTCGAGTCTGAAAATCAAAAAAAAATCTAATGGTTTTTAATACAAATGCGGCGGCTTGACTTATGCTAAGGTATTTATTAACAATTGATCGACGTCATTATGGACTGGCGTGCGTTGATTTAGAAAACACATTTGGAATGCTACACAGGAGTGGGGTAGCAAAAATAAACATGTAAGGAGGGCCTAAGAATTTGATTGGTTTTGGAAAAATCTACAATGGTTGTGGCAGTTAATTCTGGTTTGTTTCTACAATTAAGTGGGGGTGGAATGCTTTAAGCTAAATTAGCATCAGTAATGATAGCTTTCGCGTTTGAGACATTTGCAGGAATAAGCACGATGGATGTTTGAGAACCGGATCAGTTATTATCCTGAGCTTTCGGTACCACATCATCAGAGGCAAATCTTTGTCAAGAAGCTCGCAACGCAAACCATCATGACCATCACATAGTGACTAAGTTGATATGTTGAATGGCCCGGGTTCAAATCTCGGGGCTGCCAACCCTGGACATTGGGTTTGACTGGCTGATGACGTCTAATAAGCCAGAAATGGCCATTATGGTCTCCCCTGACAATCGTAAAAAGTCCTGATTGGAAATTTTTATAAGGCCGACTTATGCTCTTATTTGAAGTTTCTTCTTTAAAAAAGCGCATTTTGCTAATAACCGATTGCAAGAACGATTTTTTCCGTATAAATTGAAACACACGCACCTCAATAGATTTTAATTTGAAGAATCAATTATTTTGGGATAAAAAAATGTCTTCAATGGGTGGTTTTTCGAGTTTGGCACTCCAACTTGTCTTCGGAATAACAGGAAACGTGCAAGGAACAACTACAACTTTCAAAACTACCGAAAACGTCAGCAGTTATTTAGGCTGAGACTTGATTTGTAGGTGTGGCCTCTGTTATTCTCTGTCATGCGGCCTCTGTCTTGTCCGTCGTTCTTTAAAGTGCTTGTAAATAACATCCAAGTCAACGTTTGATGCGTGAATCATCCGAGTGAAAGCTTCGAGAAATTCTCGGTCAGTTTTGGAGGTGCGAATTTCGAGAATGCGCGCTCTATCCCACAGTGCTCTGACAAACAAACCTCCCAAATGCATGAAACAAGAACAACGCATCTATTTTAAAAACGGGTTTCTTAAGTAGCATGCCTTTTATCATTTATTTTGACTGCCTTTATAAATTAAAATATATTTTGTGGAAAACTTTCATTAAACACTTATTTGTCGCACTTTTTCGATAGCAAATATGCCTCCTTTGAATAATATACTAAAATAAAGGGAAGCCTTCTGTTTTAAAAAGCTACTCAATTGCGGAATAATTTTGTAACCTGGTGACCACTTAACTGGTTTATCAAGGTTTACATACTGCACACTGTGTAAATCTCGTTCAAGGAAAAGTACGTTTTCACCTACAGTTTAAGGTAGAAGTCACATAATAGTCATAAAACATTGAAATAGACATCAAAACACATTTTATGCAGCATGGGCAACATAAGTAAATTTACGTTTACGATGCTTTATGAATAACCACCTCAAAATTGTAAAAAATGATCATTATTAACATAATTTTAAAACCAAAATCCACACTTTCGGTGTGTGAGTCAGCACGTTGACTACAAGACCGTGTATGAAATTCCCGAGGAATTACAGTGAAGACGAAAGCTGAGCCGAACCCCTAGTTGCTGCATTACGCAGCAGGAGGAATTTAGGCACACGTGACTGGGGTTATGGCTAATACTTAAGCAGGAGTACGGGATAACATATTTACCGTTCACTTGCGTGGTTATTCCACAGATGTTGACTGGTTTCGACCAAAATGATAATTGACATATCGGTTCTGATCCTAAATAGTAATGTGCCACTAACCAACCCACAAGTCATTTATTTAAAAGTTCATAAAATTATTTAGCTGATAGCTGTATATGTAGATTTATTTGAATAAGGAGATGAGTGCTGTCAATAGCACCCATCATATGAACACCAGAATGGAAACCTATCAAACGTACTATCGGCACGCTTCAGGTCCAACTGAGTAGAAACACCAAATAGCTTATAATTAGTATCATCGGTGTGGTGGCGGTGCACGCTTGCAGCCTTAACCAACAGTATAAAGAAGGCAGCAAAATTCACCACGATCGTTATTTTTGTGCAATGCGTCCAAAAAAAGGGAGAAATATAAATGACCTTTAATGAAGAACGGATTTCGAAACATCGTCGTACGTCAATAGCTTATATGTATTGAGATGATTTGGCATTAGTTGAAGCTAAGATTACATAGCAGCTTGATAGCAACACAGTTCATATTTAGCTTCGGTTTTCTCCTCTAGGATCTGTTAGCCCGTATGATAAGCAGATTTAAATATATTTGACTTTGTACATTTTGCCTATTGAAGTAAGTATGAAACGTTGTATGAGTGCCGTCAGGAGCACTAGTTTGCAGGATAAATTGCGAGAAAGCATTGATGCGGATGAGATTTCACAATACTGACATCCCGATTGCAATTCTGATGATGGTGACTGAAGCGGTTTAATTCTTGGACGTCCATATTACTAACATGTTTTAAACGCGGGATGACTTACAGGCATAGCGTGGTTCTTTGGGGAGACGAGGCTTATGGTAATGATTGTGATTATGTTAAGTTGGCTTGGCTTAAATCGGTCTGTAAGATCTATCAATTTTAGTCCCATTATGGATGTTGTTATTCGAAAAGAATACAAAATGAAGTCACAACATTTTTAGAGCGAAGGAATAAATTTGCGCAGTTGTGATTTTTTTTCATCGTACGTGAAAGAAAAGACTAAGGAATCTGGTGGTCATCTATGAGAAAGTCTATAATAGGGAGGGGATGTTTGGGTGCTAAGTTAAAAACTCCTATCAGTTGTAAAACGTCATTATGCTCATAAGAACATTCGAGGATTTACAACTCCCACCTTTATGGAAGAACTCATGAAATTGCACGAGCTTCATGCCAAAACCATGTAACCGGACGACTGTAACAATGTTCGTGGAGTTCCTTAAAGGGAAGTCCGTTGCGAGTATCATGAGTTCGCTATGGATCAATACGAGAAAGCACAGTAGAGGCTCTAGCGATAACCTCTGACATGGCGACCATATCCGCTTTACTAGATGTTACGTGCACAGAAATGTTGGCGAAAATTCTTTTAAACCAATTCATCATTGTGTGTAGCTTCCCTGTCTCAAATCCCATTTTTTGATTCATATTACACCACCATCAATTTCTCACCTACAAGTATCAAAGATAAAATTGACTGTCTTTGTATTTCGCATTCGGTTGGAACCGATCTATTCCAAAGTGACTTAGTAAACGGTGAGCTATGCTCCATCTTTACGACGGGGAGACAAACAAGATACCCTTCTATTGAAAAAAGCCTTAATTAACGTATCTGCGAACCAAAATAATCTTCCACAATCACTAGCGGTGTAATGCGGGTTGAAACAAGGTTGAACGATAAAGGACCTTCGATGAAGTGCTGAAATTCATAAATGTCATAATATTTCTTCACTTAATTAGTAATCGCAGATCTTGTCACCTTTTAAATTGAAGGTAAAACAGCCAGATAGCTTCTAAATAGCTGCACTCTTTATCTTATCTCCCCCAAGGTGCAGTTAGCTGACGTTCAACTTGACTCTTTACTTGGTCATCATATCTCTGATTTAAGTTAGATTGAGTCAACCCCACCCCCTTCCATTTCCACACCAATCACACTTTTTCTCGTTCTAACCTGCACAGATATATCACTGACACATATAAATCCGTTCTTGGGCCGATTTTTATAATAAGTAATTTCATTACCGTTGCAGAGCTTGCTAGCTCTTCAGCGTCCACAATTTATGCGAAGGGTTTTGTGAGCAATTTTGCCAACGCATCCACTTCTTAGGCTTCCTCTATGTTTCTTTTCGGTTTACGTTTGCCACCCCTATGCACTTCCCTCCAATCATCGCAATCTCTTTAACAATAATATTACCATATTATGCGGACGCTGTAAGTTGTCCTTATCACCTGAATTCCTTCCCTGCAGGTTACTGAGCATAAATTGCGTGGTGAAAATGGCCTCATTATAATTACGGCTGTCTTGAGACAAGTCATGAGTAAGATGACTGAATTTCGAGCCACATATTTCTAGGTTGATCGAAATTTGCTGCACATTGCTGCACCTTGGGCTGACTTCCTTATCTACGAGTTGAAACTCGCAACGCATAATTTTTAGTCATACTGAACAACGGGGCTCTGGATTACGGCTTCAGGTTTGCTCGTCCTTGAGTACATGTTATACTTAATGACTAGAAAACAGTTCATACATCTGATTTCTAAGATGATTGCTTACTATTTGGTCGCCCAAAAGGCAATACGAGTGATTTTAACTAATGTAATGATCTCAGCATTTTCACTCCCCACACCTTCAATAGATTACTGAAATATATGTCTGTTACATGCTGATATGCTTATTTGGCTTGACCTAGATATTCTCAATAGCATCTGACCAGTTTGGTTACACCCATCTCAAAATTGATGTGATACAAAAGAATGCGGTCAAAACTCTTAGAGAATTTTTGGCAAAAAGGCTTATTTTTATTTTGGGAGCTACATTTTATAAACTTCCCTCACTCATTTTGGGGTTCTCCCACAGAAAAATTTATATGTATAATAAGTTTGGCTCTGAGGTACTTAATGGCTAAGAAATTCACTCGATATGAGATTTCACCCAATTTCGCCAAAAGTGATGCCCAACTCTCCGAATACACTTAATTCAAATGCTAACTTTCCAAACTAAAGAGAATTCGTAGAGTTAAGTCTTCTTAGTTGATTCAAAGAACCTGACAGCATTCGACATGACGATTTATTAGGCATCCTGTAAAATAAGTTAATAAAATAAAACGTAAGAGAACGTTTGGAAATAAAAAAAGGGGCCACGTTGGAGAATCCAACCGTCAAACCATGCGGACATACGACCATATGCTGACTTTATATAACCTTACTGACGTCTACTACCTTAGGTCCCTTGCCAGTCTGTATAGCACCCCTTCATTATGGAGGACTTTGTTTTGTGCCTAGCACAATCCAGACGTTAAAACTATGTCACACCGATTTGCAGAACAACGTACATCAAAAAATCGATTGACCTCGACGAAACACTGGATATGGGAGAGGGAATAGAACGTGATGTTGATGGCGCAAATTGTTAGTAAATTCAAAAACTAACGCTTTTTTCAAATTGCTCATTTCCTGTCATCTCAAGTAAAGTGAGTGGACCTAATAGGCTTTGGAATAAACTGTAGCGCGAAATAATGCAGAATAGGTCTTGAGAAACAAGTCATAGTTGTAATTTTTCAAAGCTACCTGTGTCATACTTGACAAATTCTCGTCCGCACCAACTTTGCTTTTCCAATCGGTTGATCTGGAATTCTGACGCCCAGCCTTATAACCTACGGCAAGTACTGGGGTTTTTTAATAAAGCCCCAGAAGGTTTGACCACGCTGAGTTTGCAGACAACACTGATTGGGTGAATTAATTTAGGCAGGGTAAATTGACGGTCCAAATTGCTTCTACATCTAGTTCTCGGCACAGGCTTCACTGAATTAACTTTTTTGTGTTGCTGAACTCCTGTATTTTTTGTTGTTGTACTGTATGTCAAAATGTCAGTCTGTCCAGGTCTAACCTGTGATGACCCACATACTGTAGTGTCCCGGCTGGCTACTTTACAAAATAGTAACGCAGCTGACATCTTCGGATTTTGAGGAAATATTCATTTCTTCCGACCATGGACTGAAGTGGCGCGTGGATTATTCGGCATACTGACTTAGATGCCGTATATCAAATTGTACAAATAAAATGGTGGATACAACGGCTGATTGGTGCAGACTACCGCAAACGGCAGCTCAAAATTAACCTATGATCATCGGGGTGCCGGCCTTCCAATAGCTTATTAGGTTTTATCACCTGAGTGGCCATCCCAGTGTTGCTAACGAAGCAATCTGTGAGACAATGGCACAGGTGAAGCGAAACCTCGTTATTCCCGGTTGTTAACTAAACGAATGAAGGTTCATCGTATACAGTTATATGTGGCTTCTTACACTAGTACTTTGAAGAGTGGTGACGTAAAACATGTAAACGCATAAACCACAAATTCTCGTAGATAATGAATACGCTTGAGATGTTGTTTACTTATTAATAAAACCCCAGTTTATTGATCGATAAACGCAAATGCTATGAGACAGTAATGAGGATGAAAAACAAAACCCAACAGACATTGAAAACGTCGATGGGCATTTATTGACTTATTTGCATGTGATAGAAAGTTTGTGAGTTAGAAAAAAACATATTGCGTCTGAAATGACCATTACACCGAAGTGAGATACTGAGGGTTCGATGCTATTCAGGTAGAAAGAGGAATCCACCGTGGGCATAATGGGTACTCTTCGGGTCAAAACGAGGAAAGCAACTTAGAGATTACGAATATTATCACTGAAGTGGTGGGAATGCGGCCATGTTCTCCCTTTCTCAATACAACCTCCACTGACGTGGTGGCCAAACTCCATCTCTGCCAGCCAATTTACCATTGAATCTATCCCCATTACCTCACATGTCTCACACTCACTTCGATCTCGCCTACAAGAATTTAAAAAGCAAAAAGTCGTATTAATAATTCGAGCAGGGGTAGCTATGGGGGTATTTATGTGTCCTATTAATCCTTTTTCGGAGGAAGCTTAATTTACTATACATATTAATGTACGTTGAGCGTAAGTGCCTACTTACTTCTTAACAGTAGGCATGCATTGTTTTAAAACGGAATTCTTAGTATGCCCCCCTCCAAGCCAGTAAGGCTGCTTAGAAGGACATATTCCAACCTAACAAAAGAACGACTCCTCATGCAAAAAGCTTTACACTATTTTGACAAGGGTATTATTGGTAGCACAATTTTGTACATGCTTAGCTCCAGACGTGTGCCCTACGGTTAGGGTAATTGTTAAATTTAGGATAGGCATTAGGGAAATGGTTCCGTTTAACGAAATATGTACGTCGTCCTGTATAGCAAACTACCTAATCGTCATTAGCCTTATCTTGTCGTCTAAACGAAACGATTAACTGTTAAGTAGTGGTGTACCTATTTTGCGTTTAAAAAATAGCGAAAAATGCGAAACTTTTTATGGTTTTATTTCCATCTCTAAAATTTGACAAAAGGTCAACATTGATTCGACATACGATTGTGTCCGCTTTGCGGGTCTCATTGGATATAGAGGTGACATATGTCCGATATGAAGTTGACTTCTTGTTTACTAGTGGTGTTGTTTCTCGGTTTAAATCTCGCGCGCAAAAATATGTTTATTTCAATAACTTTTCCCAATTTTAATAATTTTTTCTTTCCACTGACATGCACTATCCATTTAACCCCAAAAACCTCCATTTCCATAATACAGAGGGATGACTTTTTCGCATGGTGTTCTCGGAAGCAATTTAAAGTTTACAGATATCCAGAACAGTACTCATTTACTTGCTCCTGTGCAGAAGGTCATATCGGTTGCATGATCTCCTGGTATGGCTAGCCAACGGTGAAACCAAAAGCATCAACAGTTCTAGCCTTACCCACATGGTTGACTCCGGACATCCTTTTGACTCCAGTGAAGCCTTTAAGGTAATTAACAAGCTCCCGCCAGACTACCCAAATACCCTGGGACAACGTTTGCAAGTAACAGCAGAACCAATCGCGATGCGATTGAGGAAGCCGGTTTTGTGCGCGCAAAAGAACCTCCTGCAAGTCACAAACATTGCATGTCCAACGGTTAAGTAATTACCTGTATCTTTCCGCGCTTTGATTGGCTCACGCTTGTAAGGAAAAACGATCGATTGGTTGTTTAAATTTTAACCTACCATGTGAATGTATGGCCTGAGGAGAATTTACCGAGGGTGTTCATTCACAAAATACTGTTCTAAATTACCAAATGGGAATTTTCAGAACACATACAACGCGCATATAGTTCCTAATGGAAATTTCCCAACTACTACTACATCGTCTGATCTGATTTAGAAAGCAAATACAATATCTCTAATTGCGCATACCAATTGATTAAGTAGTATGCACACTGGGGTTTCTTCTATGTAAATGGAGAGATGATAGCAGTAGTGGGCTCAGTTGGCCTCTGGAATTTAGAAACATCGTTCGGCCATTTTGATAGCAGTGAAATTCATGATATGTAAAATTTATACAACAGGTGCGGTTACCTACGAAAATAGTTAGTGACCGTCAAAAACGTTAACCTGCCTAGTAATCAGTATAGTTTTATTTCAAACAATGATCAATTGCCCTATCCATTTTATTTTAAATATTTGATGGTTTTTGATCCTCAAGCCATTGTGGTCATGCAAGTATTATGATAATGAGATGAGTGTCACTTTCTACTAAAACATGTTGCTCAAGAAACATGTTCCACAATGTCGCACTGCAGTTTAGTCTAGGCCTAAGTATATTCACCCTTCTTACCTTACAGCACACGAGATATTCTCATTTTGAATTGCGTTTGTATTTCACGGTGATAAATATTGTGACATCGCTCTTCGTCGAAAATCACTAGTGGTTTTTAGAGGAGAACCCAATTACTGATGAAACTGGTTACAAAAATTGGCCTGAATTCGTTTCATTGTCAACTACGTTAACCTTCCAAGCAAGCAATGGTGTTTCATTCCAAATAATCATTAGTTGTGGCATTAGCATACACTATCAAGCCTTGTGCTTTAGTTGATAAATTGTTTGCCCTCATGATTCTTCGTCAAGCAAACCGATCCTGACGCATACAATTATGCTGCCCGAGGAGGTGAAAGCTGATTGCCAAAAATGTGTATAAAAGCATGACATTCGCGTCTCGGCAACAGAGTGTGCCTTTTATTCGCGGCGTCATATTTGGGACCAACAGCGCTTGTTCCCTATTGGCTCCTCCGCAAGTGGCCCATGCAAGGAGCATTCGTGCCTCAGACATCATGTCCTAAGGTGTCGTTTGGCGTGCACATGCTTTGCTTTTGGCTAGGCATGACCCCACAGATGACAGACCCCGGCCCGTGGTTGTCCGTTTGCGTTCGCGTGTTGGCCTTGCGAGGTCGCTCTCTTCGCCCGCTCTGCATGCATCTGTGGCCTGTCCGATTCCTCTGTTCTCGTGCCCTCAGAACGGCCTGACATATGACTCGCATATTGGGCCATCCTCACAGTCATGTTAGAACTGCGAGCATGACTGATCTAGCTGGCCACAATTATGTCCCGTATGGTGCTTTTCCACGCGTGACGATCCGTGGCCGCAGACCTGGACAGTTCGAGCCATTCTCTTCGACCGAATACTGAAGGTCCAAGAACCACTTCCATGTCCTGACGAACTGAGTCTAGCCAGGTTTCGAGTTGATCCCCACTTCAACGTTTCCAATTAGACAGCTGTTTCAAGTCGAGGGCAGTAGCGCTGAGCTCCTGAGGTTGGCGACGAAGAACGTGTCCAAACCACATCAGCCATCTTTCCTGAATGGCCTGGCATATCCTTGTGGTTTTGTCA